>JADMLD010000994.1:2985000-3015602 GCA_017589585.1 Phylloscopus whistleri
CACCTTTGTGCTTTTTCAGAACACTGAAACAATCAGCCGTCTGGCCAAGAATAATTATTGTTAAGGCATTTCTGAGAGGTTGCTGTCACCCTCAGAGCTGGATCCACCTTCGTGGGGCTGATAACACGCTGGTTTCACTCAGAACTGCATCATCTGTCTGTGATTTATCCTCCCTGTCCTTACTCAGGCACTCAGCCTCGCCCAGAGCTGCATTTCCCACTTGCCCTGCACGACCTTTCAGGAGAGGGAAACGCTTTCCCATTATCTGCTTAAAGGCATCTTTGTTTTGCCGTTGTGTTTCTCAGCCACTTTCCTGTAAATCTCAATAAAGCAGCCGGGGTGACTGCGAGAGCCCTTTGAACAACGGGAGCAGCTTCACCCCAAAAGTTGCATTCAGCCTAATGAAGATCCATCTGCTGCAGCACAGAGCTCGGGGAAATAATGAGGGGAAATGGGCTTGGTGCTCACATCCTTCACTCTGAGAGCAGCCAGGAGCTCCCCTGCCTGTTGTGAGGGAATGGAGGAACACGTTGTGCCCTTTGGCTGGCAGTCAGTAAATAATGAGAGCCAGGCAGCTGCTGAAGGTTTGCCCAGCCCGAGGTGCTGATAACGCAGTGATAACACTGCCAGGGCCGGGGCAGGAGCACAGGTCAGACCTGAGCCCTGCAGGAAAGCGAGGGCAGGTGGGAGCTTTGTGTGCTTTAGGAACATCAGCAGCTCCCTGGTGTTGGCTGTGTTATCTGGGTTTTTGCCATTCTCCTCTGTCCCCTTTAAGGGGTTTGGAAAAGTCTCATTTTTAGCCTTCTGTGTTTTGGAGTCAGATACACTTTTGTAGAAACAAGCTTCTTGTTATTGTAAAATCTAGCAATGTTTACATTCTTTTCGTAAGGAGGAGACTGTTGGACTGTTGGGTTGTCCAGTGTGGTTGGAGAGGAAGATTTTCTTCCTCCAATCCATGGTCACTGCTGGAGTTCGATAAATGTTGATTCTGTAAATAAAGCTCTCTTTTTTCCGCCTGGGACATCGCAAAGTGTGGGTGTGAGTTCTTTATGTCGCCTGCGACAGGCTGGGCCACCCTCAAAGGCTTTCTGGGACATCCTGGCCGAGTGGGAAGCAGCTGAAACCCAGCAGAGCCCTTCTCCTGCTGAGGGTGCAGTGCTGGGAGCCCGCAGAGCCAAGGGCAGCACGGAGGTTCCACGGCCCTGGATTTCCTGGGGGGCTGCCTCACCACACACACCACAGACTGCTCACGACCACAAGAACACAGACCCCGACTGCAGAAGGCTGACAATGACTCCTTTATTTCTGGGAATTTCTTCTCTTTTATACCGTTCTACAGAGAACAATTCAATTGGTGACACAAAGACAAACCTCTTCAATCACATTGGTCAGAGCAGAGGGACAGCAAGAAGTCCCTCCTAGGGAAAGGAATGTAAACAAAGATACAGTGACAAAAATATGTCTCTGGATTACAGAAAATTCCCTGGGAAAAGCATTTTAAAGAACCAAAAAATCTCAGGCACCAAGCAGAGCTACACCCTGGATTTCCTGGGGAGCTGCCTCACCACACACACCATGGATTGCTCAGGGTCCCAAAGGGGATGTTCCTGCAGGGATTTCACCTCTGGTGTGCCCTGGGTATGTAGAAATAAAAAAAAAAAAATAATAAAAAAAAAAAAAAAATAATAATAATAATAATAATAAAAAGGTCATGCCCATTCTCAGACTCATGCTGGGCTCCTTGGGACTGTTCTGTGCAGGGCCAGGAGCTGGAATTGTTGATCCTTGTGGATCCCTCCCGTTTTGGGATGTTCCCTGATGGTTTCTCAGTGTTTAGGGCAAAGCTGAGAGTTGCAGGGAGATGAATCCCATGGGTTGCTGGAGCCATTTTCCATAGGAAATAACCCCCAGGTAATCAGGATACTTGGTGCCTTAGCTCCCAAACTGCTGCCCAGCTTTCCTTGGCCAGTTTTTGCCTCCCCAGAAAGGAAAACCTTGCCCTGAAGTTCTCCTTTCCAGGTGACCCAGTGCAAGGAACCTTCAGCCCAGACTCAGGGATATCTCCAGATTTACTTGGAGCTGGAGCTGAGTTTGCTGGAGAAGGGTCATTTTCGTGGCAAACCCATTCTGGATTGCCTCCAAATGCTCCCTGCCCACACAGAAAATCCCAAAAACCTCAGTGGGAAGGAAGGGCAGAGCCTGGAAGAGGCCGTTTGGCAGCTCCATCCCTCTCTCCCTCCCTGCTCCGTGAGCTCAGGGAGCCGTGCCATGCCCAGCACCAACACCAAGCACGCTCCCCTGCTTTCCTCCCTGCTCACAGGGAGAAAATTCCATTTCATTTCCATCTCCTCCTCCATTTGGGAGAGCAGAATGACAGCAGAGGCCGGGCTGGGTTTACCAAAAGCATCGGGAGCCCATGAAGGGAGAGCTCGGCTTTCATGCTAATTTTCTTTTTAATAAAGAACAAATGGGCTGGGCTGCCACAAAACAAAACAAAAAAGAAGGAGCAGGAAGGGAGCTGGGAGCAGCACAGCCCTGCTGTGTTATTATGTTTTGGGGGTGGAAAACTCCCACAAATCATTTGTATCCCTTGTCTAAATGGAACGCGCGGGGAATAATTTGGAGCGGGGAAAGCATTACCCGAGTAAAGGATCCACACTTTCTGTGCTCGTTTGCTCTGCTTAAACTCCTTGCTTTGTTTGCTGCCCTTGTTAGAGGAATTGTGCCTTGGTTAAACTTAAAATATGAGTGTGATTATCAAAGCCAAATATAAACCAATACAGAGCAGAAAACACTATTCATAGCCACGGAGAGCAGGAGCTTTACATAATTTCCATAGTGTGTCATGCATTTCTAGGAAGGAGAAAAAGGTCTTGAAAAGAAGCAGCTGACAGGGAAATCATTATGAGGGATTTTTATGCTCACAGGGTAGTCTTTAAGGAAAATAATGTTGCTGAGGGAAATAACACAAAGTTGTTTGGGCCTGAGGTTCCCCACAGGCTCCTGGTGGGCTTTGCAGAAGTGCTGAATCAGGGCAGGAGAGGCAGAACATTTGCACAGGAGCCACGCAGAGAAATCAGCACTTCTGGCTCTCAGCGTGGCCTGCGAGGCTGCAGGAGAGGAGAGGATCTGTCCCTCCTGCACCCCTGGGCTTGTCTGGGAGCAGGGAGCAATCCATGGGGACAGGAGCAGTCCATGGGAGAGGAGCAATCTGTGGGGACAGGAGGAATCCATGGGACAGGAGCAATCCATGGGGACAGGAGCAATCCATGGGGACAGGAGCAATCCATGGGATAGGATCAGTCCTTGGGGACAGGAACAATCCATGGGGACAGGAGCAATCCATGGGAGAGGAGCAATCCATGGGATAGGATCAGTCCTTGGGGACAGGAACAATCCATGGGGACAGGAGCAATCTGTGGGGACAAGAGCAATCTGTGGGGACAGGAGCAATCTATGGGGACAGGAGCAATCTGTGGGGACAGGAGCAATCTGTGGGGACAGGATCAGTCCTTGGGGACAAGAGCAATCTGTGGGGACAGGAGCAATCTGTGGGGACAGGATCAGTCCTTGGGGACAAGAGCAATCCATAGGGACAGGATTAATCTGTAGGGACAGAGGCACCCTGCTGCCCTCTCCCCATGGGGACAGGAGCAATCTGTGGGGACAGGAACAATCCATGGGACAGGAGCAATCCATGGGAGAGGAGCAATCCATGGGAGAGGAGCAATCTGTGGGGACAGCATCAGTCCTTGGGGACAAGAGCAATCCATGGGACAGGAACAATCCATAGGGACAGGATTAACCTGTGGGGACAGGGGCACCTTGCTGCCCTCTCTCTGTGGGGACAGGATCAGTCTGTGGGGACAGGAGCAATCTGTGGGGACAGGATCAGTCCTTGACAAGAGCAATCCATAAGGACAGGATTAATCTGTGGGGACAGAGGCACCCTGCTGCCCTCTCCCCATGGGGACAGGATCAGTCTGTGGGGACAGGAGCAATCTGTGGGGACAGGGGCACCCTGCTGTCCTCTCTGTGGGGCTGGGCGTGGGCAGGGTGTGAGCCAGGGCTGTCAGGGTGGTGCAAGAGCCCTAAAAGAGAGAATGGGGCAAATGGATCCATCCCTGGAGCCTGCCAAGCTCCTCTGGGAGTGTGTGGAGCTGGGGAGGCACAACCAGCCCTGCTGAGGCCAGAGCCAAATCCTCTGCTTGACTGATCCTCCAAAAACTTGAATCAGGCTTGAAAGCCAAACTTTGGAGCCATCTAAACTCAACCAGGAGTGAAAGAGTGCTCAGGAATGTGGAGGAACTCAGGCCTCATCAGCTGGGCCTGTCCCTTTAAGCAAAACTTCAAATCTGGTGCTAAACCCTCACTCCTGGCTTTCATTTATTTATTTATGCTTTTAATTCTCTCCTAGATGCCAGGAAACGTATTAGCATTTCATTAAAATGTATTTTCCCCACTTAGTTCTGCATTCTTCCCTGGCAAATGTTGCTTTTTTGTCATTTTCTCCGGGCCTGGAGCAGGCTCAACGTGGTGCAGCTGCTTTGCTTGAACAGCCCCTGGAACCTCAGGCTGATTCCTGAATCCCTGTGGGCACCTCAGGAGGCTCTGGAGCTGATGGATCACCAGCTGCCTTGGGTCACCACAGCCTGAGGGGCACGAGGAGCAGCACGTGGATCCCGAAATCTGAAAGATATGGGCAGGTCCTGGATCTGCAGTGCTGCCGAAGGGGCTGAGGGAGGCTTTTAGCAGGGGTTGGGCAGATCTGCCATCAGGGCCAGCTTTTCTCCCCGCTGGAAGCAGCTTGGTTTCACACCAGCACCGTGGCACTGCAGTGAAGGCCCTGCAGGATCTGGGGACAGGAAGAGGCTCCAGGTCCCACTTCCCACTCAGAATTTCCCCTGCACAGACACACATCCCTCCCACCCTGAGGGGCCAGGCCAGAGGAACAGCCTTTGTGCCAGCATGGAAGTGACACCTTTGTGATCCTGCACCATCCCATCCCATGGATCCCATCCCATGGATCCCATCTTATCCCATCCCATCCCTCCTGCAGACGCTCAGTGATGGGTCCATCCCTCAGTCCCATCCCTCTGCCCCAGGTGCTGCCCCAGCTCCTACCCCCATTCCCAGAGGAATCCCTGCCCCTCTCCCTGCTCCTCTCCCTGCCAAATGGGTTCAGAGCTGTCCTGAGCCTCGTCACCAACCAGCTCTGCTCCTGGCCACCACACTGTGACCTTCTCTCTGGAACCCAGGGTGTCTCCCTCAATCCCACCCCAGCTGCAGTGCCATCCCTATTTCATTACCAGAGGTGCTGTTAAAGCTCTGTGTCCCCGTCAGCTGAGCTGTCCTGTCCTGCTCTGCTCACCAGACCATGAGAGAGACTCGCTGAGGCTGGACCTTGGCTGCAGGAGCTGAAACTCAACCTGGGTTTGAGTGGAAGCAGGTCCAGCCAATTATTTATTACATTTTAGCACCCTGAAGATGTTAAAAGCAACCTCTGCCCCCCAACCACTTTTTCTGCCAGCCCCACAGTGAAGCTGAGCACATGAAAAGCACCAGCCACGCAAAGCATCATTAATTTTTAAGTCAGTCTTGCAGAAAGGTAAATTTAAGCGTTGTAGAAACCAACTGGATGAAGAGAAGCATTTCCTGGAGTAAAGAGCTTAAGCCAAGTCAAACACTTGAGTGCAGGAACACTCTCCCTTCTCCCTGGGTCCCCAAGGGTTGGCTGACACAGACAAACAGCCAGTGCTCCTGAAGTGGTGACAGCAGTGCCAGGGACAGAGGTTTGGGCCACTCTGGGCAGCAGAAGGCACGTGTGGGTCAGTGTCCCCAGCCCAGCATCACCAGCTGTCACTGCTCTGTCCCTGCAGGGAGCCCCAGACAGAAACGGGACAAGGGATGGGGTGACCCTGCTCTTTTCAGCCTTCTGGTGTTTTACTTTCTGTGGTGGAGTTTCTCAGGAACTTTTCATGTAAATAATGATTGTTTTGCATCCCTTTCTGGAGGAGGAGAGAACTGATGGACTGTTGGGTTGCCCAGTGTGGTTGGAGAGGAAGATTTTCTCCCTCCAAACCATGGTCACTGCTGGAATTCTATAAATGGTGAGGTCTGTTGTTGTTTGGGTTTTTGCTGTTCTCCTCTGTCTCTTTAAGAAGTTTTTCTAAAGTTCTATTTCAGCCTCCTGTGTTCACCTTTTGCAATGGAGTCAGACACGATTTTACATCAACAACTTTCTTGTTATTGTAACGGTGTAACCATGTTTGCATTCTTCTGATAAGGAGGAGACTGCTGATGGACTGTTGGGTTGCCCAGTGTGGTTGGAGAGGAAGATTTTCTCCCTCCAATCCACGGTCACTGCTGGAATTCTATAAATGTCGAAGTTTGTAAATAAATCTTCCCCTTTCTGCCTTGGATATCTCAGGGTGTGGGTGTCATTTCTTTTGTGTTGAATTGCCACAGGATGAGGCTCCCAGGCAGCTCTGGCAAGCTGGGCACCCCTGAAGCTCTCCCTTGTGGGGCGGGGAGGAGATCCCCAAGCCCCAGGGAGCCGGCAAGGAGGCAGCTCCATCCCGCAGGACGGCGCCGACTCCACCGCAGGAATGCAAATAAATCCCCTTTTCTTCCCGGTAATTTGTTTCCGCGCAGAATAAATTGAATATGTAATTTCATTTTCTCTCTTGGAGCATTAACAACCTTGGAATTGTTGGGATTCACAATGAAGACAACAAACAAGTAATTACTGACGAGCTGATATCGCTGTGGAGAGGAGAATGCGATTGATTTTAATTCTTGGCAGCCCTGTTTACTCTCCCCTTGCATTAGGCATAATAAAGTGTTACAGTAGATTATGTTCTGCTGTAAAATAGTTCTTATCAGCCACCACAAACTGCTCCTCATTAGGGAGCAGCCCTCCACCACCCTGCTCCTCACCAGCATCCTCTGGGGAGGGCCGAGCCACCCTCACAGGGAACAATTCTTCCGAATATTTCATTTAAATCTGTTTTCTTTCAGTTTAAACCCATTTCCCACCACTCCATGGCCTTGTGCAAAGTCTCTCCCCAGCTCTCTGCAAACCCCTTTGGGTCCTGGAAGGGACTCCAGGATGTTCAAAGCCCCACTGTGCCAGGCTGTGAGCAAACTGCTCCCATTGACAAATCCCTTCAATCCCCACAATTCCAGGTTCTGGTGATTCTCAAACTGCAGGAATCCAGCAGAGAGCACTGAGGGGGCCAGAGGGGTCCAGAGGGATGGGATGGGATCAGTGGGATGAGATGGAATGGGATGGGATGGGATGGGATGGGATGGGATGGGACAGGATCCATAGGATGGGATGGGATGAGATCCATGGTATGGGATGGGACATCTCTCCTAAGGCCAGCAGCTCCCAGCCAAGACTGCTCCTCCTCCAGAAACCCTTCCTTGTACATTCCTTGGAAAGCTCACCCTGGACACCAGGCTATTCAGTGCTTTTCCAAAATCCAGGAGCTTCCCAGCATCCTGAAGGAAGATGAACAGAAAAAGCCCAGACAACACCCCATCATTTCTGGAGGTGTTTCTACAAGAAATTCTTGGATTTTCATTAAAATGTTTTTTTGGGTTTTTTTTTTTCTCATGTTCATGGTGTTTTCTGAGCTCTACCTTCACTTCTGTAAGATCTGAACAGACATTTGATGCTCTGCCTTAAATCAGGTCCTCGTGTTCCGTGCAAAGTTCACCAGCTCTCAGAATGATCTTTCAGAGCCTAATTAATTATTTACAGAAGTTTAAGTGGTGAATGATCTTTAAAGAAGGCATTGTCTCATCTCAATTATCTTTTCAGAGGTTTCTCTGCTCTCTCTGAGTCCGGTGAGGGACTTGCCTAAGCACTGGCAGATAACTGACTCCCCAATTAATATAACTAATGTTTACACAGGGATGAATTCCTATTTTAGCAGCACTTGCAGCGTCAAGTGACCTTGCTCAGCTCCCACACTGAGTATTTCTCTCACAGGACACAGGCACACCGATTTTATTGCACAAATATTCCTCGTTATTACAAGATATTCCCAAACCAACCCCTTGCAAGAGGCTTCTCATTTGGCAGAGAGCACAGGTTGCTGCACTGAGAAGAAGCCATTAGCATCTAATTAAGCACCAGAGTCGTCCAATAGGATTTCTTGGTGTCTCCTTCGAAACTTTTCCTTCCTTTTCAACTCCCAAACAACGTGAGAAATGGAGGGTGGAAGGTTCCAAGAAATAAATCCTCTCAGGACAAAACCTGCAGCCTTTCACGAGCAGGTTTAGGTGGGAGCATTGGGATTTTTGTGTGGGGGAAACTCTGCTGGAAGAGCTCAGAAATTCTGAATGAAATTAATTCCCTCTCATTCCTAAAATCCAATTCCTGCAGGCTGAGCCACTGGGGAGGGATTCAGAGACTCAGTGCAATCCCTCTCCAGCCTTTTGGAGTTTTCCAGATCCAGGCTGGCCTGACCTAAAGCCTCAGTGGGGTGTGCACTGGAGGCTCCAGCAATCCCCCACAAACATTTCTGTGTTTCTGGGATCCTCTCATTAATTCCCTCTCATTCCTCACAGCTCCCTAAAATCCATTGTTATCATAACTGTCTTTCCATGTTTGCATTCTTCTCACAAGGAGGAGACTGCTGATGGACTGTTGGGTTGCCCAGTGTGGTTGGAGAGGAAGATTTTCTTCCTCCAATCCACGGTCACTGCTGGAATTCAATAAATGTTGAAGTCTGTAAATAAACTGCCCTGTTGTCTGGGTTTTTGCTGCTCTCCTCTGTCTCTTTAAGGAGTTTTTCTAAAGTTCTATTTCAGCCTTCTGTGTTCACCTTTTGCAATGGAGTCAGACACGATTTTACATCAACAACTTCCTTGTTATGATAATGGTATACACGTGTTTGCATTCTTTTCATAAGGAGCAGACTGTTGATGGGCTGTTGGGTTGCCCAGTGTGGTTGGAGAGGAAGATTTTCTCCCTCCAATCCACGGTCACTGCTGGAATTCTATAAATGTTGAGGTCTGTAAATAAGCCCACCCTGCTCACTGGGGTGTGGGCACTGGAGGCTCCAGCGGTCCCCCACAAACATTTCCATGTTTCTGGGATCCTCTCATTCATTCCCTCTCATTCCTCACAGCTCCCCAAAATCCAGTTCCTGCAGGCTGAGCCACTGGAGCAGAGTCATTCCCAGCTCAGCTTTGGGGCTGTGCTGAGCTGGGGTGGTACTGGCCAGAATTCCATTTGACCCAGCTGGGAAAAGCTCCATCCCCGTTTTTTTGGGAAGCACAAAGCCCTGCCTGGGGTCAGCCACTGGCATTACAGGACTTGGGAAAACCTCTGGGATGTGCAGACCCTTCATCCCAACCCCACCAGAAGCAGCAGGGGAGGGAGTTCTGGCCCAAAAGAGCAATTTTTTGGATCATTTTTTCCATGCAGACCGAGCTTAGATCGACTTTTCCCCGCACACACTCAGCTTAAAGTCCATTTAACAATGCTGGTTTAGTGTATTCTGATTGAATTTTAATTGGCATTCAAGCCAGCTCGAGACAAATTGTCAATTAAAAAGGCATAACTGGGTGTGAAACAAATTTCCAGAATTAAAAAAAAAAATCCCAATAAATCCGTGTGAAGCTCTGTAACTGCTCAAATACACACTCATAAAATGTTTGTACCATGGCAGGGCTGTGGAGTGGAAGAGCTCCTGATGGTTTTTTACTCACATCCCCCTAAAATTACAGAATTGAGGAGGGAAATAATGATTATCCTTGAATCAAGGACCTCCAGAGCTTCTCACTGCAAAGGATTTGATTTTTTTTTTTTTTTTTGCTCTGCTGCAGAGAGAAATCTGGGACGCTCAGACCTCCTGTTCCACCAGAGCATCTTCAGTCCAGGAGGGATTTCTCATTTCCCCCCACAAATTTCTCCTTCTCCTGTTTGAGGCAAGGTTTTAATGGTCACCCAGGCCCCACCGTGACATGGGAAGGAAAATAGAAAAGGGCAAAATCAAAGAAGAAAAGGGAAAAAAATCAGAGTAGAAAGGGGGAAAAATCAAAGTAAAAAGGGGAAAATCGAAGTAGAAAAGGGAAAAAATCAAAGTAGAAAAGGAGAAAAATCAGAGTAGAAAAGGGGAAAATCGAAGTAAAAAGGGAAAAAATCAAAGTAGAAAGGGGGAAAAATCAAAGTAGAAAGGGAAAAAAAATCAAAGTAAAAAGGGGAAAATCAAAGTAGAAAGGGAAAAAAAAATCAAAGTAGGAAAGGTGAAAAATCGAAGTAGAAAAGGGGAAAATCAAAGTAGAAAAGGGGAAAAAGTAGAAAAGGGGAAAAAACAAAGTAGCAAAGGGGAACATGCCCACAAAACAAACAGGGGAGGGAAGGGATGGTGGGAGAGGAGCACAGGGAGAAGCTCAGGGTGCAGGCACAGCTGAGGCTTTCCAGGAAGGTGGCAAATAATTGGAAAAAAAACTCAGGAAATTTTGTCTTTCACGAAGGTCAGTGCAGGTACCTGGAAAAGGAACAGACAAACGGAGAGGAGGAGAGTGAGAGATAAAAACACCAGGGAGGGGCTGGAGAGCTGGGAGGAGCAGACTCCAGGGTGAGGCCCAGCTCCGTGGAGTTCTGGGGAAGCTGAGGGGATCACAACGGGGATCCAGCCCCAGAAAAGTGGAGATTTCACTAAAATTCACCAAAGCCACAGCAGCCTCCTGGTGGCAGGGCAGTGAGGGATGGTTTGATGGGCTTTGAGGGAAAGGCGAGGAAGCTGCAGGTGACTGAGCTGTCAAAATGCAAGGAGTGTGCAGAGGAAAAGCCAGAGAGGATATTCCAAGGACAGGACAACAACAAACAGTTTGAGAAGCCCGTGAGAAGCTAAAGAAAGGATTATTTTTATGTATCATTTATTTTTAAGAACAGCATGGGCAGTTTCAGCTTTTGGACAGAAGCACAATACCTAAAACAAAAAAAAAAAAAAAAAAAAACAAAAAAAACAACAACAACAAAAAAATCAAAACCAAAAAACAAATCCACAATCATTTCACAAAGTCCTGAAGGAATGAAAATCCCAAAACAGAAAGAAGGAAGGAACACAAAGGAAGAAGGAAGGAACAAAATTTTATTCCAACAGTGCCCAGGGGTCAGGCCATGATGCTGCTGCCTTGGGGAGGCTGAGCTGGAACAGAGACTGGACAGAGCTCAGAGAATAAAGCAGAGATTGATTGAAAGGCCTTTAGGGTGCACCTTGGGCAGGACAAGAGCCTGGCCAGGGCTGCACCCAAGGGGGACCCAAAATGGTCCCAAAATGGACAAAGGGTCACCAGGTCTGACACTTGGATCAGTTTGGGTCCATTTGCACCTTGGGGTTGAATTGTCCAATTGCAGCTGCAGGTTCTGCAGTCCCATCCTTCTTGTTCCTCCCTGCAGCCCCCCTTGTTTGTGCTTTGGGGCTGAACACTTGTCCCAGCTGTGCTTGGTGTGCAGCAGGACCAGGATTTGTTTTGTGTCCCTGCTGTGTGCAGAGCTGAGTGACCCTGGGTGTGAGCTCAGAGCTGCACCCCTGGGCAGCACAGAGCCTGAAACACAGGAAAGATAAAAAGGAAAGCTCAAACTTCAGGTATCACTGCACTGGGTGTTCAATCTTTATTCCCATTCCAGCCCTGAGCAGGGGCTGAGACTTCCCACTGCACCTCCCAGTCCAGCCAGACTGGAGAGATCTAAAATCCAGAGCAGACAATCAGAAAATCACTTCTCCTGCAGGGCACTGGGAGGTAAAACTCAATCTTGCGTGGATCATTTGGTGATGTTTTTGGGGGGGATGCAAATCCTCATTTCAGGGCTGTTTCCTTTCCAGAGCGTGGGGTTTGTTGTGGGAAACAACATCTGAGGTTGTCACCCTGGAGTTTCTGCAGAGGCAGGAGGGAGCAGAGCCCTGTGGGGCAGGGCTGGGCTGCCCCAGCACACACACCCACCCCAGGATGAGAGGGGCTGCATCAAACACAGCTGGAAAGCGAACCTGGCCCCGCTCAGATGTGAATATTTGCACTGAAGACATCAAAATCTCTCACAGGAATCCTACCCTGGGCCTCTCAAACAGAAATTCTGCTGCTGAGGACACAGCAGAAAGCTGGGAGATGAAGGCAAGGCAGAACTGAGGGGAAACATGCTGGTGATAAAGGGGGATTGGATTCCAGGCGAGGAAATGCAAAATAATTTTTGCTATTAATACAAACCAGGTACTAAAGAAAGGTACAGTCAACTCCAGAAATTCTGTGGGCAAACAGGCTCTGAAAGGAGCATCTCTGTGCTCAGCCCGGGCTGTTTGGTTATCTGAGGAAAAATAAATGTTTTTGCTGCTGCAGAAGGTGCTGGATCCCCCATTCCCTCAGCTGGGCTTTATTCACCCTGCAACGAGCTGTTTTGCCATCCCAGCGTTATGAAATGTTCTACCACACCTCTGTGGGTATCATTGCCAATCTATTTTGCATGTCATTAAAAATAGAAGAGCTCAGGTTAGTCAGATGAGCCCTACTTTCTCTGAGGTTGTTGACTGGTGTTAAATATAGTCCCATTCTGACAGAATCCCGTCCCAGCTCCTCCAGTGTTCCCATGACTGGGGTCAAACTCCCAGTCCAAAGGATTTTGGCAGGGGTTTGACACCCCTCTGACCCTCAGGGGTCTCCCCAGGGCAGCCAGCCCCTCCTGGGCTCCTCAGCACAGCTTTTGCTACGCTGGTAATATAAATATTTCCTCTGATGACAAATATTGTTTAACATCATCCTTCCCTGTCAAAGGGCTGGAAAATAATTCATCCTCCTCATGTACTATTCACCCCGCTCCTTCCCAAATTCGGAACAGATTGATTTCTTTATGTTCATCAAAATTTATGTGGGTTTTTTGTTGTTTTTTTTTTAAATCCCTTTGTTGTGCCAGCCACAGCTTCTCCCAGGTGCTCCAGCATGACAGTGATCTGCAGCTCATCACTTCTAACACACATTAATTGCCATCAGTGTTTCTGGGGCTTTATTTTTTTTTTGATTTTGTTTCGCTTGTGCAGCTGCTGCCTGCACTCCACAGTCAGATCCTCGGGGAAGGGAGGGAAAATGGGAGAGAGGGGCCCAGTGTCCACCCCACCCCACAGCCAGGGGTGTCCTGGCGCTCCCTCAGGGCTTCTCCACCAGCACAAGGAGCAGCTGAACAGCAACAAAACCCCATCTGTGGGAGTCCAGGGCATTCCTTTGGATACCCTGGACAGTCAGAAGCCTGAATAACAGGGTTTGAGACCTGAAACCTGTACAGGGGGGTCTGGGATCTGTACAGAGGGGTTGCAGACCCTGGCACAGAGCCCAGGAAGGCACTGGGTTTGACTTCAGTCCATGGGAAAAGCTTCCAGCACTGAGAGAGGAGTTACAAGCCACAAAGGTGTGATAGAGAATGGTGTAGTTTGTCACATTTGGGTTTTTAGAATAGGGGTGAATGAAGACAAGATAGAAAAATCTGGGTGGTGCCCTGGGGTTCTTCTTATTCTTCTCCTTCTTCTGCTGTGACGGTGGCACAAAGGAGCTTTAGAGAGATTGGGTCAGAGTGGAAATGACCTGTTTAGTATAGAATGTAGATATTGGTGTGTAATCGTAAATAATAGACACATAATAATCTGTATAAGAGATGATGAGCCTTCATCAGGGGCAGAGTCTTCTTATGGTGCTCGAGCTGGGCAGACCTTGGCCGGGGAAAAAAGGAAAAGAGAAGAAATAATAAACAACAAGGAAAACCTTGAAAACTGAATTTCTGAAGGCTCTGTGTTATCCTGCATCTGGTTTGGGGCTTTGAGAGGGCAAAGGATTCTAAACCACCCAAATCTCAGGAAACCAGCCAAACCCAAGGCCCATCCTCTGCCCTGCAGCAGCTCCAGCTTCTCCTTTTCCCCTGGGACAGACCCCAGGAACATCTCTGGTGCAGGAGAGGAATCCCCAACCCAGGCAGTGTGCTGGGGAGCAGGAGGGGCAGGGTGATGACACCTCCAGGACCCCGTTCCCTGCCACCCCCTCTGCTCCCCCAGGGACCTCCCAGCCCCAAAAGAGCCCCAAAGCCCCAGGAGAGCTTTGGGGGTGGTGATGCTGTGACAAGCTCCTGTGTGGTCATGAACAACCCAGCAACCACAGAGGCTGGGGCTGCTCCTGGATCCCTGGAAGTGTCCAAGGGGAGGCTGGATGGGGCTGGGAGCAGCCTGGGGCAGTGGGAGGTGTGGGGATGGGATGGGATCCATGGGATGGGGCTTTAAGGTCATTCCAACCCAAACCAACCCTTGATTATTCCATGAAGTGCCAGCCCTCCTCACCCCAGCACTGTCCTCAGTAAACCTTGTGCTCAGCCAAGGCATGGGAGGCTGAAAGCTGAGACCTTTACAGGTGTGCCTGGACATCCTTAAACCCCACAGGTGTGTCTGGGCACCCTCCTCACCCTTACAGGTATGTCTGAACATCCTTAACCCCTTACAGGTGTGCCTGGGCACCCTCCTCACCCTCACAGGTGTGCCTGGACATCCTTAACCCCTTACAGGTGTGCCTGGGCATCCTCCTCACCCTTACAGGTGTGCCTGGACATCCTTAACCCCCACAAGTGTGCCTGGACACCCTCCTCACCCTCACAGGTGTGCCTGGACATTCTTAACCCCCACAGGTGTGCCTGGACATCCTTTTAATTAACGTGAACATTGATTATTTTTCCATTGTGCAGGTGGAGCAGGGGCAGGGGGAAGCACTGACCGGAGCCAGCCGTGCCCCCAGCTGCCCTCCCAGGGGGTGGCACCGGGCTGTCCCTGTCCCTGTCCCTGTCCCTGTCCCAGCCCGTGGGAGGCAGAGCAGCAGGAGGGATGGGCCCTGTGATGGTTCCCAGCTCCCGGGAGGGGCTGCCCTCGCTGGGAGCAGCAGAACAAGGCTGAGAAATGCCAAAGTGTGACAAGAGCTGGCTGAGGACAGCTGCCGTGCCCTGGGGCAGGTTTAGTCACACATCTGCCCGGTCTGGGCCGGCAGGGTTGTGAAATGGAGCATTTCCCTCCTCCCTGACGTGAGGCGCTGGTGAGGGAACAAGCAGAGCCCGGGGAGCAGAGGGGAAGAGCAATGTTTTCCACACAAGCATTTAA
This sequence comes from Phylloscopus whistleri, assembly GCA_017589585.1. Taxonomy (NCBI): domain Eukaryota; kingdom Metazoa; phylum Chordata; class Aves; order Passeriformes; family Phylloscopidae; genus Phylloscopus; species Phylloscopus whistleri. The sequence goes on from JADMLD010000994.1 coordinate 3,000,138, forward strand.
AAAGCACGATATTCTTGTTTTCCCCCAAAAATGAAACAAAAAAGCTCCGAGTTTGCAGCCAGCTGGAAACAGCACAGACAAGGAGGAGCTGTGAGAGGTACCCTGAGATCCTGTGCAGGGCCAGGAATTTATGGAGGTCCTGGTGCCACATCACAGAGGGGATCATCCCTGCCTGGGCCCCAGTCAGACCGTGAGGGTGTCCTTACAGCACTTCCCTCTATTTTTGTTGGGGTACCACTGATAAGGGCAGTGGTGCCTGAATTCTTTACAGCAGGCTCCACTCAGGGGAGCACCATCAGCTCTGACAGCAGTTTTGGGTTTCCAGCACAGGAATAACAATCCAGAGATTATGCAGATGAGTGAGCTGTGTTCACGACTCCTAATTCTGACTTAAACTGGAATCTTAAGCAGCCTTTGAGAAACCCAACGTCTGACAGGCTCACAAAGCCTTGCTGGTGCTGAGGGGGGTTTTGGGCAGCTCTGCTTAAAGCCATCCCTGGATGAGAAGGCACCACACAGGTCAGACACCAGGGTTTGGGTGAACACATCAAACAAACCCAGGAGGAGGCAGCTGAACCTTCACCCAGAAGGTTCCCAAGGCCCTGCAGGTCCAGCTCAGCTCAGGCCATGTGATTTCCCAAAAACAAGGGAAGTCAGGAAAATGGTGTGGTGTGGCCACAGGAGCAGGGCCTGCTGATCCCACAGCACAGCTGATCCCACAGCACTGCTGATCCCACAGCACTGCTGATCCCACAGCACCGCTGATCCCACAGCATTGCTGATCCCACAGCATTGCTGATCCCACAGCACTGCTGATCCCATAGCATTGCTGATCCCACAGCACTGCTGATCCCACAGCACTGCTGATCCCACAGCACTGCTGTTCCCACAGCACTGCTGATCCCACAGCACTGCTGTTCCCACAGCATTGCTGATCCCACAGCACTGCTGATCCCACAGCACTGCTGTTCCCACAGCATTGCTGATCCCACAGCACTGCTGATCCCACAGCACCGCTGATCCCACAGCATTGCTGATCCCACAGCACTGCTGATCCCACAGCACCGCTGTTCCCACAGCATTGCTGATCCCACAGCACCGCTGATCCCACAGCACCACTGTTCCCACAGCATTGCTGATCCCATAGCACTGCTGATCCCACAGCACTGCTGATCCCACAGCATTGCTGTTCCCACAGCACAGCTGATCCCACGGCACTGCTGATCCCACGGCACTGCTGATCCCACGGCACTGCTGATCCCACGGCATTGCTGATCCCACAGCACTGCTGATCCCACAGCACTGCTGATCCCACAGCACTGCTGTTCCCACAGCACTGCTGATCCCACAGCATTGCTGTTCCCACAGATTGCTGATCCCACAGCATTGCTGATCCCACAGCACTGCTGATCCCACAGCACCGCTGTTCCCACAGCATTGCTGATCCCACAGCACTGCTGATCCCACAGCACAGCTGATCCCACAGCACTGCTGATCCCATAGCATTGCTGATCCCACAGCATTGCTGATCCCATAGCATTGCTGATCCCACAGCACTGCTGATCCCACAGCATTGCTGATCCCACAGCATTGCTGATCCCACAGCATTGCTGATCCCACAGCACTGCTGATCCCACAGCATTGCTGATCCCACAGCATTGCTGATCCCATAGCATTGCTGATCCCACAGCACTGCTGATCCCTCAGGGTGTGCTGAGGCTGCAGCTGGTAAAAAGGGAATGGGGATGAATGGTCTGGGATTGCCTGCTGGAGGGACAAGAGCTGCCCTTTGGAGTGGCTCCACTCACAAGCACTCGGAATGTTCACTGGGAAGGTCAAAAGCCCAGGTGTGCCTCTTGTCTCCTCTCCTCCCCACCACTCTGAGCTGCATTCAGCTGGTGAAGGGGCCCAGGGAGCACCAATTATCCCGTGGGGAGGAGCACCAGGGAGTGCAGCCACCCCAGGCCATCCCAAGGACACCAGGCAAGCTCTCCCTGCACTCCCTGGGGCCTCTCCTGTCGGGGTGGGAGATGTTGCTGTTGGAATTCTTGGTTTAATCCTGTGTTTGACAAACATCATGACTCATTAAATGCATTACTCAGAAACCAGTACTAGATCAAGAGCAATAGGCAGAGTGCAGCCACTTTAGGGTTTGGTGTTGGAGTCCAAGAAACTTGGAATTTGGGGTCCCAAACTGCCTCACTCTGGATGAATGAGGTTTGCTTGGGGCACTTGTAATTACAACTCACTTCTGCTGTGGTTTCTGTGCCCAGACCTGGAGGCATTTTGTGATGGAGCCCATAAGGGAATCCTCCTTTTGTTTCCTGGAGAGAAATGGACTTTCCCAAGATGTTCTTTTATCTCCTTGCCTGGTGTTGCCTGTCCTTGAACCAAGCCAGCATCCCCTGCTCCTCATGGAGAGCCTCCCACGTTGCCACCCCAGGCCAGCCCAAGGACACCAGCCAAGGTCTGGGTAGGAGATGCTGTGAGCACCAGGCAGGAATGAGCCTCTACACAGCTCTGTGGGGTCCCAGAGGGGATCTCAGGATTCCTCCAAGCCCAGCTCTCAAGGGATTTAAATAAGGATGGAGGAATGCCCCTGGTGCCTGAGTTTCGGTGTTTGGATGCCATTTGAACTCAGCCTGCTTCCTTTCTTCCACTGAATTTCACCAGTGGAAGAGTGGAAAACCAATCTGGTGGCTCGGGGTCTTGGAAAAAAATAAAGAGCAGGTGTGAAAATCCAAGGGGTCAGAGAGAGGTAGCACTTCCCCATCCTCCTTCCCAGTCTGCCAGTGCAAATAAATTTCTCCTGACTGCAGCTTTTGGGACAGAAAAACCATCCTGGACAGAAGATTGGCATCTCCTAAAGCCCCTGACCAGAGCCCAAATCCATAAAGTGAATTATGATCAGCCCTGGATGATATTGGCTGAAGCAGAGGAAGGGACAGGGAGAGAGAAGAGTGATGGGTCCCAGAGCAGGGAGTGTGGAGGGCCTGGGCAGGAGAGAGAGGTCCAGACACACTCTGGGAATATTTCACCTTCCTGCCTCCGCCTCGCCGGGGAAACAAAAGAGATACAGATGCTGGGTTATAAATTTTAAAGCAATTCTGCTGAGAACCTCCTTTTGAATTTAGAGGCAAATTCTTCATATAAATGGATTGAGAAATTCTCCCTCTGAAGTCATCCATCTCTTAATAGGACATCCTGACACCGGCTGAGTCAATCCAATGTCCGCTGTTGATTTGAGGGTGTTCATCCAAGGCTGACATGACATTTCTTTTGTTGACAGAGCTCATATGTTACAGCAGCCTGTCCTTCATATTTCTCTGTCTTTCACTGCTTCAGCAGCTGCACACCAGGAGAAAACTGCTGCATTCACTTATTGCTTCAAGGTCCATTTCCTAGACATCCCTTCCTCCAGCAAAGGGCAGCAGCCGGGTGTGAAATCCTAGATTTCAGCTGGAGAAGGATTTGCCCTGGAGATGATTCTTCAAAGGCCAGTGCAGAAAATTCTCCAAAGTGTTGGAGCACCTGATTTTCCTTTCAGGAGCAGGTACATAATAATGATATTATTCAGTGCCTTTCATCCCAAAGGATCCTTCTCGAAAGTTAGACTCTGACAGGGAGATCCACCAGTGGGTCTGGATGAACACAGGCAGGACTTCATGCACCAGGGCATTCCTGGGAGGGAACAAGACAGCTAATTTGAACTTTGTCATGTCGAATTCTGAGCCTGGCATTGCTGGGATGAGCATTCCAGCAGACAGCTCTGCTCGTGGAGCGTGATGGAATCTTCTCCGCTGACAGCAAATCTCATCTGGGCAAGAGATGCAGCTGTCCTGGAAGCCCAGGCTGGAACAAAGCCTGGAACTCTGCCTCAGGAGGTGGGAAAGTGCTCTGGGAATTGTAACCTTGGCCTGTCCTTGTGTCCTGGACACTCGAGGGACAGCACCCAGGGTCACTGGCCTCACCTGACTGTGCTGCCTGCTGGAATTGTCACCTAACAAAGTGTCCCAGCAGCTCATCATCCTCACTGTGGCTGAAGCCATCCCAGCAGCCTGGAACCAGGGACACCATTGCAGCTTCAGGCCCAGAAAGTGCAAACAGCAGCAAATTGAGGAGAGCAAACTGGGAGGGTGGGACTGCAAAACCTGAAGTGTAACTGGACAATCAACCCCAATATGGAAATGAACCAAAACTTACAAAAGTGTGAAAACTCCTGACCCACTGTCCCATCTTGGGTGGAGCCCTGGCCAGGCTCTTGTCCTGCCCAAGGTGCATCCTTTGAAGGCCTTTTAATAAATCCCTGCCTTATTCCTTTAACTCTGCCTGGCCTCTGTTCCAGGCATCATGTCCAGCAGAGCTGGGGGCTGAAGGCCACCCCGAGGCTGAGCTGGATGAGGGGTTTTCCATGATTCTGCTGATGAGGAGCTGCTGGAGGGCTCAAAACCCACCAATCTGGACTCCATCCAGTCCCCTGGCCTTACCCAGCACGAGGTATTACCTCAGTTACAACACGGAAGTGCCAAAAATCCAGCTGGGGAGCAGCAGCCAAGGAGCTGTGAGATCCCTGCTCTCCACAGGAACCCCTCTGCAAGAAATCTGCTCCTACACTCCCATCCCTGCCCTGCTGAGCATGTGGTGCAGCTCAGGGAATGCCCAGGGCCCTGTGTCCCAGCCCCAGGTGTGTCCCAGGCTCTGCTCCCTCTCCTGCAGGAGAGCAGCTCTCCCTCCTTTGCTGCTCCGCTGCTCTTTGCCTGATGAAGTTTTATTAAAGACTTACAAGGGATTTTCTGCACAGCTGCCCAACCAATGCCCTTCACAGCACATCTCCAGCCCTTTAAATATTCACGAGGCCGGGGCTGCTGCTTAATTGAATTTCCTCCATGGATGAATCAGTTCTTTTTCATCTCCTGCAGCCAAGGTGCAAATGAAGTACAAAGCTGGGGCAGGAGACCAAGGAAGCAATTCCTCTTTGGTCAGCGGCCTCACCTCTGCTGGGATCAGATCTCCAGGATCATTCTTCTCCCTGGACAGTCTGAAAATCCCAGATTTGTGGAATAATTCATGCCAGGATGGACTGCCAGGGGTCTCCAGTGCAAGCCCTGCTCGGGAAGGGATGCCAGCAAAGAACAGAGGAGGTTGCTCTGGAGTTTCAAGCATCCAAGGATGGAGATCACACCTTTACTTCAAGGCTGGGTGTGCCTGGTTTGGAAATTTTCATTTTCTCCTGCATTTAGTGAGATTCCTGCTGGCTGTTCCCACCAGCAGCCAGCTCCACCCACCCCAGAGCCTCCCTCAGGAGCAGCAGGAGCCTCTCTCAGCCTCCTGTTCTCAGCCCCAAACCATCTCAGCTCCCTGAGCCTTTCCCTCAGCCCCCAGGGCAGGCACAGCACCTCAGATGTGACCTCAGCAGGGCTCAGAAGAGGGGAAGCATCCCCTCCCTCAGTCTGCTCCCTGCCCTGCTGCCCTTCAGAGTCACCAGAGATGCCACCAGCTCTTGGTGGTCGCCAGCAGTGACACTGGTCACTGCCCCAAGTGCAGAATTATTTCAGCCCCTGCTTTCCTCCTGAGCAGAGCAAAAAGGGCAGAAATGCACTGAGAGCAGCCAGGAGAAATTCCAGAGGCTGTCTCAGCCTCCCCTGCTGCTCACATCCCATTTCTTGGAGGTCTGGGGCATTGCAGAGAAGTTCTCCTGTACAGATGTCTGAGCTCTGAGGTCAGCCAAGGCAGCTGCCCTATTTTCTCCTTGGCCAGGAGCTGATATCGAACTGGGCAGCAGGAGGAGGAGGAAAAGGAGGTCAGGGGCCTGAGCATTTGGGTCACAAGACCACGGGGAGCCTGAGCAGGCAGCAGAGGGACAGGGACAGGGATGGGGACAGGGACAGGGACAGGGACAGGAGGAGGTGAAGGAGCAAAGTTAGGATTTTATTCTAAGAGGTGCCTCTGCCCAAGTTCAGGTGCAAAGGAGGCCACGTGCCAAGGTCAGCAGAAGGGATTTTAATTAAGAGTAAATGAGAGGCAAAGCACAGAAAGAAATGGGAAGAGAGGAGAGAGGGGAAAGAAAGACAGTGGGAGAGATGAGGCAGAAGCTTTGGCAGTCGGGTCCCGGCAGGGATGAACTCAAACAAGGTCCTGACTTGGTCTTTGGAACATCAGGAAGGAAATCCCCTCCTCCCTCGCGTGCTGAGCCCGTCCCTCCGGGGAGCCAAGCTGCCACCAGCCCTCCCCCGTGGCACTCAGCTGCGGTGCTTGTGCACAAAACGGGCAGCCCAGCACCCGGGGCTGGGGACAAACAGAGTGCACAGATTGCATCCCGGGGCTGCAGCCTGGGCTCTGCTCTCCTGCACCACCTCCTGCACCATTTCCTGCACCACCTCCTGCACCAACCACCTCCTGAACCAACCACCTCCTGCACCAACCACCTCTGCACCACCTCCTGCACCATCTCCTGCACCAACCACCTCCTGCACCCTCTCCTGCACCACCTCCTGCACCATCTCCTGCCCTCCCCAGCCCCAGAGGAGCATCCCCAGGCAAACCCCCTGGGCTCTGCCAGCAGCAGCAGCTCCACAAAAGCACCAGGAAGCAGAGAGAGGGGTTGTGCGTGGGGAAAACTCTTCCCAGAGCCAGCCCTGTGCAGAATTCCTGACTCCTGCAGGCCGTGGGAGCAGCTGGGCCCTTCAGAGGGAGCCTGCCCCAAGCCGGGGTGATGGATTGTGCTGCAGGGCTGGGAGCAGCACAGCAGCTCTGTCCCAGCCTGGGCAGTGCCAGGGGCTCGGGCTCCACCCCAGCTGCGGGGTTTGCAGTGTAATTGCTTTTTTCCACCACCTGTGACCACGCAAACGGAGATCAGCCACGCCAGAAATTGCTCTCCGCTGCTCCTGGCAAAAGCTGCTGTCTTTGGCCACTTCTGCCAGCGAGAAAATTAATGCTGGCAGGGATGCCAGCGTCTGAAGACATCCGGTTCTTCCTCAGTGGCAGGGGTTTGTGGCAGGGAAGGACAAATTCGGGAAGAGCACCCAGCTCTGGCCCCTCCTTGCCCGGAGTTCTCCTGTCCCAGCTGGCTGGGCTCTGCCGCTCTCTGGCCTGAGAACAAATCCCAGCCCAGGCAGATCCTGCGGGTGCTTTTGGCCACCCCGGGATGGAATTCACACCTTGTGGGTGACACCCCCGCTGCCCCACACCCTTTGTGCCCGGGGGAGCCAGCACTGCCATCCAGACAGGATCTGGGTAAGGGGGCAGCTGCATCCCCTCCTGGGACAGGCAGGGAGGTCCCTTTGCAGGCACAGGGGGTCCCCTGTGGCTCTGTGATATTTTGGTTTCTCTGAAACTCTTTTCCCAGAGAGTTTTCTGTCAACAAGAGCCACGTTTTCCTCACTGTAACCTTTGTTTGCATTCCTTTCCCTAGGAGGGACTTCTTGCTGTCCCTCTGACTTGACCAATGTGATTGAAGAAATTTGTCTTTATTCCACCCCTTGGGTGGGTCTCTGTAAAACAGCATAAAGGGAAGAAATTCCCGAAAATAAACGGAGTCATTGTCAGCCTTCCGAGTCAGAGTCTGTGTCGTTGTGATCTGTAACAGCGTCAGGTCTGAGCGCCCACCCTGCCCGGAGTCAGGGCTGAGCTGCCCCCGGATGAGAAAATTCCTTTTCCAGGCAGCACCGCCAAGGGTTAAAGGGCCGTGCGCTTGGCCAAGAGCACACCCACCACCTTCGGCCACAGCCTTTACATACCTGCTCTTTTACATCAGCCTGTTGCGTGTCCCTTATGGATATTCATAGCCCGCTGTGCATATTCATACTCTCCCACAAATTAATTTCCATATTCCAGGAGCTGTGGCCCTCCTCGGATCCGCCTTTTCAGAGCGGCTGTGTTTCCTGGTCGTGCTTTCAGCCCGTTCTCTTTATCCCTGTTTAGACTTTAGTCTGTACTTTCTTCAGGCAGCAAGTGCTAATAATTAGCATATTAATAGCAAGGTCTTTATTATATGTTCACTAAATGCTGTTCTAACTAAACAGACAATTCAATTGCAAGCATAATTATATATTAATTATCCCACTATTATGTCTAAGCAAACAAAGAAAACCCCTAAAAATTATATCCTCACAGCAAAGTTATTTTAACATTATATATATCATCTTAATATTAATATAGAAATATATTAATGATATATTATATATATTATATATTATATATTGTATATTTATATTACTATATAAATATATTAATTATATATTAGTATATTAGATTAATATATAGCATCTTAATATTAATAAATATATTAACTATATATTTTTATATATTATAGTATCTTAATATTAATATATAGATATATTAATTATAGAATATATTAGAATAATTTTATAGTATCCTAATATTATATATAAAAATATTAATTACATACATTAATATATATAATTAATATCATAGCATCTTAATGTTACAATATAAATATATTAATTGTATGTTAGTATATTATATAATATTATACCTACTTAATATTAATCTAAAATATATTAATTATATAGAATATATTATATTAATATTATAGCATCTTAATATTAATATATAAATATATTAATTATATATATTAGTATATCACTTTAATATTATAGCATCTTAATATTTACGAAGAGCCAGCTTTATAATATGTATTAATAACGACAGCCCTGTGTGCACACAGCACAGGGACAAATCCCTGTCCCCAGGGGATGGGACACAGCAGGAGAGGAGAGGAGAGGAGAGAGGGATTTAGGGGTGAAGGACAGAGCACCAGGAATCCCTGCAGATCTTTTCCAGAGCTGCTGAAGTGGGACAGCAGGGCCTGGCCCACGGCAGGGACGCAGCCCTGCTGGGTGTGAGGATGAAAGAAAGGCCAAGCCTGGGGGAGACTCAGATTAACATTTCGTTCAGCTCCTTTAGCAGCGTCCCTGTGGGATGCTGGGCAGCAGGACAGGAGCTTTGCTTCCTTCCAGCACCATCCTGCCCTGCTGGGGGGAGCAGCACAAAAACCTCGCCCAGCTCCCTGCAGCCCGTCCTGAGGCCAGCTGAGAACAAGGGGGGAAAGTGCCATTTGTTCAGCTCGGGGATTTATTTCATCTCCAGGAGATGCTCCTGCCTTGGGAAGGCTGAGCTGGAGCAGAGACTGGGCAGAGCTCAGAGAATAAAGCAGAGATTGATTGAAAGGCCTTTAGGGTGCACCTTGGGCAGGACAAGAGCCTGGCCAGGGCTGCACCCAAGGGGGACCCAAAATGGTCCCAAAATGGACAAAGGGTCACCAGGTCTGACACTTGGATCAGTTTGGGTCCATTTGCACCTTGGGGTTGAATTGTCCAATTGCAGCTGCAGGTTCTGCAGTCCCATCCTTCTTGTTCCTCCCTCCAGCCACCCTTGTTTGTGCTTTGGGGCTGAACACTTGTCCCAGCTGTGCTTGGTGCGCAGCAGGACCAGGATTTGTTTTGTGTCCCTGCTGTGTGCAGAGCTGAGTGACCCTGAATGTGAGCTCAGAGCTGCACCCCTGGGCAGCACAGAGCCTGAAACACAGGGAAGATCAAACTGAAGGCATCAATGCAAATCAGAGAGCGTTGAGACTTTTCAATGGCGATTCTGAAGGTGTTTTCTTTCCAGAAAAATACAGGTGTTGTTTTTTGTTGTTGTTCTGGGGTTTTTTTTGTTGTTGTTGTTGTGGTTATTTTTTTGTTGTTGTTGTTTGGTTTGGGTTTTTTGTGTTTTTTTGGGGGGGGGTGTTTGGTTTTTTTGTTGTTTGTTTGGGTTTTGTTTGTTTGTTTGTTTGTTTTTTGGGGTTTTTTGGTGGTGGTGGTGGTGTTGTGTTTTGGTTTTTTTTTTTTTTTGTTTGGTTTTTTGGAGGGTTTTTTTCTGGGTGTTTTTGTGTTTTTTGGTGTTTTTTTTCAGCCCAACTCCTCCATAGGAATAACAGCTCTTTCTCATCCAAAAATACTTTCAGTTCCAACATACTGCCTTGAAGAAGCTGTTCTGCATCTGCCAGGCCATGACAGTAACTCATCCAAAGCCTCACCTTGGTGTGTCAGGTGCAGCTTCTTCTCTGCAAGGTTCCCCCAAGATATCTGCTCTGAATATCATCTCTGTGAAGGACAGGATGCCCACCTGACTGACAAACAGCTCCTGCAGCCAGGCAGAATCCCCTTTCTGTTCCTCCTGACGTTTGCTCTCTGCTGGATGCTTGCAGGATGAGAATCATCAAAACCTGAAACGATGGAGATTGGACAGATCTGTGAATTTGAGCAGTTTGCTCATGGCCCTGCACAGTGGAGCTGTGAATGTCTCAGAGCCCCTCTCTGTACTTAAAGGGCCTTGCAGAGGGACTTTGGACAGGGGCCTGGAGTGGCAGCACAAGGGGCAGTGGTTTTAGATTAAATATTAGGAAGAAATTGTTCCCTGGGAGGGTGGGCAGGCCCTGGCACAGGGAGGCTGTGGCTGCCCCTGGATCCCTGGCAGTGCCCAAGGCCAGGCTGGACACTGGGGCAGCCTGGAACAGTGGAAGGGGTTGGAATGAGATGATCCTTGAGGTCCCTTCCAACCCAAACCATTCTGGGATTCTCTTCAGTTCTTCAGCAATGAAGATCCACAGCCACTCCGGGCTCCTGTCCCAGGGGCTGAGCACTCAGGCTTAAAACATTTTCCCTCATTTATAATCAGCATTTCCCTGCTGCCTTTTAGCCAAACTCCAAAGGGAGAAGTGGGCTCTCCTCCCCACATCTTCCCCCTGGAGTTGAGGACAGCAAGAACATTCCTCTCCCAGGAGGAGAGAGGCTGAAGCCTTTTCCTCTCAGGACCAAACGAGCCCATTCCTGACTTCACCCGATGCTCCAGCCATCCTGGCTCCCTCAGCTGGACTTGCACCACAATGTCCTTCTGGGAATCAAAAGCTGGACACATTTCCCAGATGTCTCAGCTGCCAGTAAAGGGGAATAATCACTCCCTTCTCCCTGTTGGTGACACCCTGGCTGCCACAGCCCAGCACTGAGCTTGGAATGTGCCTGAGGTTCATCTGAGGGGCAGCCCTGCCCTTCCCAGAGGGTTGAGTGCTGCCCCAGCCTGCTTTCATCCAGGCTTTCCATCCTTGCTCTCCACCCCCTGCTCTCCATCCCCTGCTCTCCATCCCCTGCTCTTCATCATCCGCTGCTCTCCATCCTCTGCTCTCCACCCCCTGCTCTCCATCCTGTGCTCTCCACCATCCCCTGCTCTCCGTCTGCTGCTCTCCATCCTCCCCTGCTCTCCGTCTGCTGCTCTCCATCATCCCCTGCTCTCCATCCCCTGCTCTCCAGCCCCTGCTCTCCACCATCTCCTGCTCTCCACCCCCTGCTCTCCATCCGCTGCTCTCCATCATCCCCTGCTCTCCATCCCCTGCTCTCCACCCCCTGCTCTCCATCATCTCCTGCTCTCCATCCCTTGTTCTCCATCATCCCCTGCTCTCCATCATCTCCTGCTCTCCATCCCCTGCTCTCCACCCCCTGCTCTCCATCCTCTGCTCTCCACCCCCTGCTCTCCATCCTCTGCTCTCCATCCCCTGCTCTCCACCCCCTGCTCTCCATCATCTCCTGCTCTCCATCCCTTGTTCTCCATCATCCCCTGCTCTCCATCATCCCCTGCTCTCCATCATCCCCTGCTCTCCATCATCCCCTGCTCTCCATCCCCTGCTCTCCACTCCCTGCTCTCCATCATCCCCTGCTCTCCACCCCCTGCTCTCCATCCCCTGCTCTCCACCATCTCCTGCTCTCCACCATCCCCAGCTCCCCATGGGCACACTGAGCAGTGCTGACACCAGGCTCAGCCCAAGGGAGGCTGCAGGGAAGCAGCCACAAGCTGGGCTGTGGAAGAGGGCTTGCAATCCTTTAAATTCCACCTTCCAGCCAATTTTATCCCCAAATTATCACCTTGGTCCGTCCTGTGCCTCACCAGCTTGCTGCAAGGTGACCTTTGAGATTTTCTTGCTGCAGGGAAGGAAGGAAAAATCTCAGAGTTTTGCCGTCAAGTGCTGATGTTTCCCCTGTGGTGCTTTGATCTGGGGAGTTCCATTCTGGATGGATCCAGAGTCACTTCTCAGCTGTCTCCTGGCTCTGGAGCTGTTCTGAGCCTCAGGATCACAGGATTTCTCCAGGGAAGTGTTTGTATCCTCCTGCTGCAGGAGCCAGGCAGGGTTTCAAAGCCAGCAGGAAACTTTTCAGGGCTGAATTCACCACCTTCACCTTGTCCTTCCCACAGGAGTGCTCAGGAAGGGTTTGAGGAGGGCACAGCTTCCACAGGGGAGCTGATCCAGCCTGGAAAAGCCTTCCAGAGCCTTATTTCCAAAAGTCTCGTTCCTCCCAGGAAAGAAATGTCCTGAAGAAAACAGAAGCTTCTCAGCATGGAAGTTTGTAACAGAAACACTTCCCACTTGGTGTTTTTCAGCACTGAATTTGTTCCTTCGTTAAAATACAGCTTCATTCAGAAACCAAACTGATTTCTGCAGCTTCACTTTTGCTTTTTCTGCATCTCTCTGCTGAGCCCAAAATGAATAAACTCTGCTGGTGGATACCAGCTGGGGTCTTAAACACAAGCTGGGCTTGCTGCTTCTTGGAGCTTCATCGATTGGGGTGCACTGGGACAGCACAAGGAGCTGTCTCCAAAATGACAGATATTCCCTGGCAATCAGAAATCCTGGAAAGGAGCTGCTCCCTCTCAGCGTGGCTCCCACCAGATTTTCCTCCTAAACCACCCCTCTGGCTGTGGCGTCTTGGAGTCTGAATAACGCGGGGCCTCTTGCTGCCCCCGCCCTTCCACACCCCCTCCCCAGGGCTGGGAAACTTAAGCTGGGCTTAACTGAAGGCGTTTGGAGTTTATTTTCGGAGCAAACTGAGAAACGTGCCCAGCTTTGTGCTGGGAGCGGCTCCACTCTGAGTAGCCGACTGAGACTGCATCCTTGGATTTCGAAATCCTCCGTTTGGGGCTGGATTCCCGTTTTTTCCCACAGAATGGGCATTTTGGCATTTTTTTTTTTCACCCTTCTTTAGAGCTGCCCAGCCTCATTTTGGTGCCAAGGCTCCCCCTGCAGTCACTGGAGAAACACAAGGGGACAAATACTGCTGTGAGCGAGGAATGACCCCTTGGAAGGAGCTGAGTCTCCCCCCAGCCCCTCCAGCACGATGGAAAGGTGATTTCCAGGGATTCCGATCTCTTCCCTGCATGGAAATGGAGCCAAACGTGAAGGAAATGAGAAATCCTCATTCCTTTCCCAATCTCCCTCCTCTTCCCCGAATGAGACACCCCAGCCCTTCCTCTCCCGTCCATGGTCTGCCTTTCCAGAGGCTGCTTTGCATCCCGGCTCCGCAGAGAATCCGGGGCACAGGCTCCAGGTGATTGCTCAGCCCTCCCTCCCCTGCACACCTGCACCAGCCTCGCTGACAGAGGGGATTGCAGGGAGCAGGGATGTGTTTGGGATCCGGGGGTTCCGGGGCAGCCACCCCGGCTGAGACAGGGCAGGGGATGCAGGGAGGAGGAGAGGAAAGGGAAAAGTGAAAGGAGAGGGAGATGAAGGCAGAGGGGCGTTGTAAAAGCAAAGGCAGAGGAAATGGGGGGAAAAAGGAAAGGAAAGGAAAGGAAAGGAAAGGAAAGGAAAGGAAAGGAAAGGAAAGGAAAGGAAAGGAAAGGAAAGGAAAGGAAAGGAAAGGAAAGGAAAGGAAAGGAAAGGAAAGGAAAGGAAAGGAAAGGAAAGGAAAGGAAAGGAAAGGGAAAAAGGAAAAAAATGGCTTTTTTTTTTTTTTTTGTAGCTTCCAGTGATTCTCTGCAAAAACAAGGAAATATTCCCAAGGCAAGTGTTTCCTTTGTAGAGCACACCCTTCCCCCTGTGCTGAGGAGCCTTCCAAGCAGGGTTTCCACCCTGAGATCCAACAGAAAACTCTCACACGTCAGAGCTGTGCCCAGACCCAGCTCCTGCCCCTCTGTCCCAGCTCTCAGCTCATTCTCTCTCTGCTCTGCTGCCTTTTCTCCCTTGACTCCCCTCTGCACTCCTGTCCTGCAGCGTTTCCACATCCAAATCCCTCTCCTGCATCTGCCAGGGCGCTTGGAGAGCCCCCAAAAGCTCAGGAGGACCCTGCCACACTCCCAGTGAGCCCAGCTCACAGCTCCACTGCTTTCCTGCCCTGCCCACAGGTATTTTCCCTTCCTGAGTGTGCAGAGGCTGCAGGTCAGTGTGATGGGAGGAAAAACAGAAAAAACACTCCCAGCACAACAGCCAGGCTGCCAGGAGCCACTCAGCAGCATTCTGGTAACACTCACCTGGAAAAGATCCCTCTGCAAGGCGTTGGCAGTCTTTGAGAGAAGGCCTTGAACAGATTTGCCCCCGAACCACATTGTTCTAAACCACTTTTGACAAAATGCTCCTTTCCCTCTGAACACCTGCTGCCAAGTGAAGAGCAAGATGCTCCCTCCTGATTTAAAAATCAAAGCATTCCTTAAATGAATCTTCATTTCTCATCCAAATTTCCCCGTGAACACCTGGACTAAAGGCCAGAGACCCGCCCTGTGTTGCTGCCCCTCCTTTTGACCTTTCAATCCCCCCCTGTTTTGCCTGCTCAGTGAGGTGGCTGCCGGCTTTAAGGCACCTCGTTGCCTGCACGTGAGTTCGGCCGGTTTAACATTCATCCCTGACAGCACTCGGGCTCGGCTGCTCTCCTAATTAGCGCCTGGCTGCAGCCGAGAGAGTTCTTGGGGAGGAACACTGCCCTTCCACCCTCGGGAGCTCATTTTTCTCTGCTCTCGCTGGCAGGAAATTTGCAACAGAGGGACGCTTAATCCTGCCGGCCCTGCCAATCTCGGCTGCCATCTCCCTGCAAAGAGAACGGGAGGGCTGGTGCTGCTCGGCTCGCCGAGGCTGCTCGGAGGGAGCTTTATCTTTAGCAACAACATTTCTGCTGAGGATGACGCGGTGAAACTCTGGAACAGCTCAATTTTGAGAGGGTTTATCCCTCCTGAGGTCAGGGTGTGCTGGAGCATCCCCGTGGCAGAGCTGCTGAAATCGGGGGGTCTCTCCAGCACGTTTTGGCCGTAGAGGGCTGCCCACGCTCGTTGTCGGTGCTCTCGTTCACTCTCCATCGGTTTGTTAGGCAAATCTCCTTCCAAGTGTTCTCATTCTCATCAGCCACTACATGAATCAAAACCGGGAGGTTCTGAGCGCCGAGCCACAGACAGCCCTGGTTCCTGTCAGCCCCTGAGTTCCCGGCAAAAGGAGCTCTGCGTGTGTCCCGGAGGAGAGTTAAAGATCTGAAAGAGCATCTGAAAATTCATCAGCCGAGTCTTTTTTTTTTTTTTTTTTTTTTTTTTTTTTTTTTTCGCAGCAGCTCCCGCTTGCACAGAATGAAAATCCAGAGCCCGGCGCCGGTGGACAACTAAAGATCTCCACCTAGTGAGCGGCAAGGACAGGGCAGCTGCCCGGGGAAAAGGGGA
>JADMLD010001235.1:0-83872 GCA_017589585.1 Phylloscopus whistleri
GAGATTTGGGAGGGAGGGACACACATTAGGGTGCCACCCCCATCTCACGTCCCCTCCATGCCCCCCCAGATCCCCCCTGGCATCCCTCCCCCGTCCCCACACCCCCCCCCGGGACCCCCCCAAGTCCCCTCAGGGTCCCCGAACTCCCCAGGACCCTCCAAACCTCCCCCCCATCCCCAAGTGCCCCAGCCCTGTCCCACTCCCACCCCTCAGGGAACCCCCAAACCCTTCTGGGCCTCCCAAACCCCCCCTGCAGCCCCCAAACCCCTCCTGGCTCCCCCCAGCCCCCAAAATCTCCCCCTCACCTGGCCAAGACGCTCCTGGGCAGCACCGGGGGGAACAGAGATGTCAGTGGGGGGACGGCTGGGGGGTCCCTGGGGGATTTTGGGGGTTCCCGAGGGATTTTGAGGGTGCCAGAGTGGGGTTGAGGGCCCCCCAGGGGGCGTTCAGGAGTCCTCAGAGGGATTTTGGGAGTTCCCACTGTGGTTTGGGGGTCCCTGAGGGGAACTGGGGATGCTGGGGAGGGGTTTAGGGCCCCCCAGGAGGATTTTGGGGCCCTTGGTGTGGTTTGGGAACCACTGGGGTTTTGGGGTTCCTGGAAGAGTCTTGGGGGTCCCCAGCGGAGTCTCGGGGGCGCTTGGGGATCCCCAGGAAGATTTGGGGTGGCTGGGGTGGTTTGAGGGTCCCTGGGGGGCAGCTCAGGGTTCCCTGGGGGACGTTGGGGTCCCGGGGAGGGTTTGGGGTGGTTTGGGGAGGCTCTGGGGGGGCTCTGACCTGCGCAGGGCCCGTGCCCCGTAGAGGGGCAGCAGGCTGGAGAAGAGGAAGGGCGCCAGGCAGGTGCTGACCAGCAGGCAGAGCAGCGCCAGCCCCAGGCTGCGCAGCCCCTTCCGCGCCCAGGCCGCGCTCTGCGGGCACGGGGGGTCAGGGGGGCCGGCAGGGACACCCCCGGAGACCCCCAAAAACCCACCCATTTCCCCCCCAAACCGCCCATTATCCCCCCTCTCCCCTGAAACCCCTCACTTGCCCCCTAAACCCCCCATTCCCCCCCAAATTCCCCATTTCCCCCCACCCAAACCCCCGTTATCCCCCAGGCCCCCCATTTCCTCCCCAAACCCCCCACTTCCCCATTCCCCCCCATTCCCCCCGTTCCCCCTCTCCCCCGTACCAGGGGCGGCCCCTCCACCGATCTCAGGTAGGCCCCGAAGGGCTCCCAGGGCCCGAAGACGACGGAGCCGGGGGAGCAGAGGTACCCGAGCACCTGGGCCGGGCTGGGCTCCCCCCGGGACCCCCCCGGCGCCCGGTCCAGGTCAAAGCCCAGCGACACGGCCTTCATGGCCACCACCATCTGCGCTCCTGGGGGCACAAACCAGTGACCGCCCCCAAATCCGGGGCTCGGGGGGGCTCAGGGGGGCTCAGGGGACCCCAAATCAGTGACCACCCCCAAATCCGGGGCTCTGGGGGGCTCTGGGGGGCTCAGGGTCACCTTTGTGGCCATCTGTGCTCCTGGGGACCCCAAATCAGTGACCGCCCCCAAATCCGGGGCTCGGGGGGGCTCAGGGGGGCTCAGGGGACACAAAATCAGTGACCGCCCCCAAATCCGGGGCTCTGGGGGGCTCAGGGGGGCTCAGGGTCACCTTTGTGGCCATCTGTGCTCCTGGGGGCCCCAAAACCAGTGACCGCCCCCAAATCCGGGGCTCTGGGGGGCTCAGGGGGGCTCAGGGTCACCTTTGTGGCCATCTGTGCTCCTGGGGACCCCAAATCAGTGACCACCCCCAAATCCGGGGGTGTCCCAGCTCCCCCAGGGCTCCGGGGGGCTCAAAACGTGTGGGGGGGTCCCCAGGGGTCTGGGGGTTCAGAGCTGGGGGGCAACTGGGAGTCCTGGGGAGAAGGGGAGGGGGCTGGGTCGCCACCATCTGTGCCACCCCCAAAATCAGGGGGGACCCCAAAACTGGGGGGTCACCAGGGGTCTGGGGGAGCTCAGGGGAGGAAGGAGCTGGGGGTGCCAGGTGGGGAGAGGAGAGGAGGGGGTCTCACCCTCACCTGTACCCCTGCAGGACCCCAAAATCGGGGGGAACCCAAAATTGGAGGGATCCCCAAAGCGTGGGGAGGGGGGAATGGGGTCTGTGGGGCTTGGAGGGGATCTGGGGGTCCTGGGAGGGGAGGGGTGGGGGGTCTCACCTCGCATCTTGTGCCAGGTGACCGTGTCCACCATGTGCAGCTCCCTGGGGGGGCTCCCAGTCACTCCCAGTTCAACACAGGCAATGCCCCCCTCATCCCAGTGCCCCCCATCTCCTTCCCACTCAACGCTCCCAGTCCTTCCCAGTTCTTCTCAGTTTCTGCCCAGTTCCTCTTCCAGGTGCTTCCAGCATCCTCCCAGTGCCCCCAGTCCCTTTTCCAGTGCCCCCAAACCCCTCCCAGTCCCTCCCAGTATCCCCAAACCCATCCCAGCACCCCCAACCCCCTCCCAGTCACTCCCAGTGCCCCCTGTCCCTTTCCCACCATCTCTGAATCCCCTCCCAGCACCCCCAAATCCTCTCCCAAAGCCCAAATCACCCCCCCAGTGCCCGCAGTGCCCCGTACCCCATGAGCAGGTAGCTGAGAGCAGCCAAAATGAGGCTGAGTCCCCCCGGACCCCTCCCAGCACCCCCAAATCCTCTCCCAAAGCCCAAATCACCCCCCCAGTGCCCCCAGTGCCCCGTACCCCATGAGCAGGTAGCTGAGAGCGGCCAGGGCCAGGCAGAGCCCCCTCTGGGCGCGGGCCCGGCTCAGGAGCAGGGTGAGCACGCAGAGCCCGCTCAGCAGGGCCACCCACAGCGCCTGGGCCCCGAAGAAATGGTGCAGGGCCAGGAGCCCCCCGGCCGCCGCCCCCGCGTGCTTCCCCCCCCGCGGCAGGGCTGTGCACGGGGGGGGTCAGGGGGGCACCCCCGGGCACCCCCAAAACCCCGAATGACCCCCGGACCCCTCCCCAGAGCCCCGGCCGCACCCAGGCCCCCGTGCCCCCCCCCCCCCACTCCGGACTCCCCCGAGCCCCTCCAGACTCCACGGGCCGCCCCCAGACCCTGGGGCACATCCAGAGACCCCCATCACCCCCCTCAGGACCCCCCTCACCCCTCCCCAGCACCCCCCCAGCTCCTCCCGACCCCCGGGGTCCGCTCAACCGCCCAGGACGCCCCCAGACCCCGAAACTCCCCGACGCCCCCGTGCCCCCAAAAGCCCTGGGACCCCCCCGATTCCCCCAGACCACCGGATGTTCCCTCACCCACCGAACCCTTCCCGGCCCCAGGGATGTCCCCCCACACTCCGCACCCCCCACACCCCCGTCCCCCCTCTCCGGCCCCACTCACGCAGCCGGTGCAGCAGCCGCGCCCCGAGGCAGAGCAGCAGCAGCGGCCAGAGCTGGGCCAGGCCCTGGCGCGCCGTGGGCACCACGCAGCCGGGCAGCACCTGCGCCGCGAACTCTCGCGGAGGCAACGCCGCCATCCCGACCCGAGCGGGGCTCGGTGGGTGCCGGGACCCCCAAAAAACCCCAAAAGCCCCCAAATCCCCCCGAATCCCCCCGCCCGCGCCTCGCCCGGCGCCGCCGCCCGCCCGCCTGAGGGGAAAGGGGCGGGGCCCCCGCGTCCACCAATCGGCGCCCGCCGTGCCTCCCCGCGCGGAGGCGCTGACCAATCAGAGAGCGGCGAGGCCAAATGGCGGCACGCGACGGGGCGGCCGTTGCCAGGGGCGGGGCGCGGTTGCCGGGGAGCGGGGGATGCCGGGGGGGCGGGGCCTGGTTGCTAAGGGGTGGGGCTCTGTTGCTATGGGCGAGGCCTCGTTACCGGGGATCCGGGCTGTGTTGCCAGGGGTGGGTGGTGTTGCTAGGGGCGGGGCCTAATTGCGTTCAGCGGGGCGCGATTGGCTGTTGCGGGGGCCGGCTGTCAAGGGCGTGGTTTATCGCCATGGCAACCAGGTGCCGCGGGCGCCGCGCGGGGCATTGTGGGCCGGTGCAGGCCGGACCCCGGCCCACAATGCCCCGCGGCGGCCCAGTGCCCCCAGTATGGAGCAGTACATCGTGCTGGGCCGCATCGGGGAGGGCGCGCACGGCGTCGTGTTCAAGGCCAAGCACCGGGAGGTGGGGCCGGGGCAGCGGGCTTGGGGCCGGGGGGTTCGGGCTGTGGGGCCGGGGGGCTCGGGCTGTGGGGCCGAGCGCTGGGTGCGGCCTGCAGCGGGGCGGGGGGCGCGGGGACCCCCGGAGCTGCCGCCAGCCCCCCGTGTCCCCCCAGACCGGGGAGCTGGTGGCCCTCAAGAAGGTGCCCCTGCGGCGGCCCGAGGACGGGGTGCCCCCGCAGACCCTGCGGGAGATCAAGGCCCTGCGGGAGATCGAGGCCCACCCGCACGTGAGTGACCCCAAAGTCTCTGCCCCCCCCCCCCCCAAATCCCCGCTGCTCCCCAAGCCCCCTCAGCGCCCCCCCAGCCCTGGGTGTCCCCAATAACGCCCCGAGCCCCCCGAACTGCCGTTCCCCCCCGTTTCGGGGTCCCCCTGACCCCGCTGCGTCCTCCCCGGCCTCAATGTCCCCGTCACCCCTCGGGTCCCCTCCCCGCACCTCAGCCGGATCGAGTCCCGCTGTCCCCCCCGGTTCGATGTCCCCGATGTCCCGGTCTGCAGGTGACCCGGCTCCAATCGCGGTGCCCCCCGAGATGTCACTGTGCCCCCCTGATGTGCCCGCTGTCCCCCCAGGTGTTTCTGTCTCTGTCCCTGTCCCTGTCCCTGTCCCCAACGTCCCCGCTGTCCCCTCAGGTGTCACTGTCCCTGTCCCCGCTGTCCCCACTGTCCCCGCTGTCCCCGCAGGTGATCCGGCTCCAATCACGGTGTTCCCGCAGGTGTCCCTGTCCCTGTCCCTGTCCCCACTGGCGCTGTCCCCGCTGTCCCCGCAGGTGATCCGGCTCCAATCGCGGTGCCCCCCCAGGTGTCCCCGCAGGTGTCCCTGTCCCTGTCCCCCCAGGTGTCCCCGCAGGTGTCCCTGTCCCCACTGTCGCTGTCCCCGCTGTCCCCGCAGGTGATCCGGCTCCGCGCCGCCTTTGCCCAGGGCCCCGCGGTGGTTCTGGCGCTGGAGCTGCTGGTGGGGGACCTGGGGGGGCTCCTGCGGGCGGCCCCGGCCCCGCTGCCCCCGCCCCGCGTGCGGGCCCTGCTGGCCATGACCCTGCGGGGGCTGGGCCACGTGCACCGGCACCACCTGCTGCACCGGGTGAGGGGGGCCCCAAAAACACCGGGGGGCATCGGGGATGGGGGGGCATCGGGAATGGGGGGCATCGGGAATGGGGGGCATCGGGAATGGGGGGGCACCGGCACCACCTGCTGCACCGGGTGAGGGGGGGCCCGAAATAACGGGGGGCATTGGGAATGGGGGGCATTGGGAATGGGGGGGCACCGGCACCACCTGCTGCACCGGGTGAGGGGGGGCCCCGAAACACCGGGGGGCCCCCAAAAAGGTCGCTGCTCCCGGTCTGGGGGGCACTGGGTGTACCCCGAGCACTGGGCCCCCCCCGATGGGGTTTTTGGGGCGCAGGACCTCAAGCCGGCCAACCTGCTGCTGGACAGCGCCGGGCGCCTCAAGCTGGCGGATTTCGGGCTGGCGCGGGTGCTGGGGCCCCCCCCGGGGCGCCCCTACAGCCACCAGGTGGCCACCAGGTATGGACTGGGGGGACCCCCGGAACCACAGAGGGACCCCCTGATCCCGAGGGAGCCCCCAAATCCCAGAGGGATCCCACCCCCCCGTCCCACCACTGGGATGTGGGGGTGTTCCCCCGAGCCCCCCCTGAGCCCCCCCTGAGCCCCCCAAACCCCCCTGTCCCAGGTGGTACCGAGCCCCCCCGAGCCCCCCTGAGCTGCCCCGAGCCCCCCCCAGCCCCCCCGAGCCCCCCCGAGCCCCCCTGAGCCCCCCACCCCCCCGTCCCAGGTGGTACCGTGCCCCCCCAACCCCCCTGAGCTCCCCTGAGCCCCCCCCAGCCCCCCCAGCCCCCCCGAGCCCCCCCCGAGCCCCCCTGAGCCCCCCCCAGCCCCCCCAACCCCCCTGAGCTCCCCTGAGCCCCCCCTGAGCCCCCCCCGAGCCCCCCCAGCCCCCCCCAGCCCCCCCAGCCCCCCTGAGCCCCCCACCCCCCCGTCCCAGGTGGTACCGCGCCCCCGAGCTGCTCTATGGCGCCCGGCACTACGACGAGGGCGTGGATCTGTGGTGAGCGCCCGATTTTGGGGGGCTGGGGGGGATTTTGGGGACCCCCCCCGGGATTTTTGGGGTCCTCGGGGTCCCCACTCGGCCCTGCTTGGTTTTGGGTCCCCTCTTTGGGTTTTGTGGACGCCCCCGGCCCCCGCCCCCTTATTCTGGGTCTCCCTTTGGTGTCCGGGCCTTTGGGGCTGTTCCCCTGGAAATTTCGGGGGATTCCCTTGGGATTTTGGGGTGTCCTCCTGGGATTTTGGGGGGTCCCCTGGTTCCCCTGGGTCTTGGGGTGTCCTCCTGGGATTTTGGGGGGGTCCCCTGGGATTTTTGGGGTGTTCTGGGATTCAGGGAGTCCCTCTGGGATTTGGGGGGACCCCTTGAGATTTTGGGGGTCCCTCTGGGATTTCGGGGGTCCCTGTGGGATTTTGGGGGTCCCTCTGTGATTTTGGGGTCCCTCTGGGATTTTGGGGGTCCCTGTGGGATTTCGTGGGGTCCCTCTGTGATTTTGGGGTGCCCCCCAGGGCCGTGGGCTGCATTTTCGGGGAGCTGCTGACGCTGTCGCCGCTGTTCCCGGGCGAGAACGACATCGAGCAGCTCTGCTGCGTGCTGAGGGCGCTGGGCACGCCCGGGCCCCGCGACTGGCCGGTACTGGGACGGACTGGGACGGACTGGGACGGACCGGGATGGACTGGGATGGACTGGGACAGACTGGGATAGACTGGGACAGACTAGGGGAACTGGGGAGGGACAGAGGGGCACTGGGGGGACTGGGGGTACTGGTGGCACTGGGAGATGGGCTGGAGGGCACTGGTCTATACCGGTCCATGCCAGTCCATTCTGGGCCATACTGGTGTGTACTGATCCGTACTGGTTCATACTGGTCCGTGCTGGTCCATACTGGTTCATACTGGTTTATGCTGGTACATAGTGGTCCATACTGGTTCATACTGGTCCATACTGGTCCGTACAGGAGCTGTCCCAGCTGCCCGATTTCCCCAAGCTGCGGTTCCGGTACCGGTCCATACCGGTTTATACTGGTCTATATGGGTTTATACTGGTTTATACTGGTGCATACTGGTTCATACTGGTCCATACTGGTCCATACAGGAGCTGTCCCAGCTGCCCGATTTCCCCAAGCTGCGGTTCCGGTACCGGTCCATACCGGTTTATACTGGTCCATATGGGTTTATACTGGTCCATACTGGTTTATACTGGTTCATACTGGTCCATACTGGTCCGTGCAGGAGCTGTCCCAGCTGCCCGATTTCCCCAAGCTGCGGTTCCGGCCGCAGGCGCCGCCCCCGCTGGAGCTGCTGGTGCCGGGCGCCGACGCGGCCGCGCTCGACCTGCTGGGGCGGCTGCTCCGGTACCGGGCCCGGCTGCGGCCCCGGGCACACCAGGTGAGGGCGGGGGGCCTGGGGGGGTCCCGGGGGGGTTTGGAGGGGTCCCAGGGGGATTTGGGGGTCCCAGGTGTGTTCGGGGGGGGTCTCAGGGAGGTTTGGGGGGTCCCAGGTGTGTCTGGGGGGTCCCAGGTGTGTTTGGGGGGGGGTCCCAGGTGTGTTTGGGGGGGGTCCCAGGTGTGTTTGGGGGGGGTCCCAGGTGTGTTTGGGGGGTCCCAGGTGTGTCTGGGGGGGGTCCCAGGTGTGTTTGGGGGGGTCCCAGGTGTGTCTGGGGGGGGTCCCAGGGGGATTTGGGGGGGGTCCCAGGTGTGTTTGGGGGGGTCCCAGGTGTGTCTGGGGGGTCCCAGGTGTGTCTGGGGGGGTCTCAGGGGTTGGTGGCCCCAGGACCCTCAGTGGGAGGTGGGGGGGGGTCACTCAGGCCACGCCCTTCCCCCATTTTTGGGGGTCCTGACCCCTCCCCTCCCCCCAGGCCCTGCTGCACCCCTTCTTCTTCGGCCCCCAGGAGCTGACCCCGCCCCCGGCCCCGGGGGGGCCCCGGCAGCCCCCCGACTTCAGCCTGGACACGGCGCTGCAGCTGCCGCCCCCCACGGCCCTGGGACCCCTCCCCACAATTGGGGACCCCCAGTGACCCCCCCACGGCCCTGGGACCCCTCCCCACCACAGGGGACCCCCAGTGAGCCCCCCACGGCCCTGGGACCCCTCCCCACAACTGGGGACCCCCAGTGACCCCCCGGGGCTCTGGGACCCCTCCCACCCTGAGGCCCCACTGACCCCCCCCCCCGGGGGGGGCTCTGGGACCCCCGAATTCGGGTGGGGGGCACCCAGACCCCCCAGATTTGGGGGAACCCCCGACCCCTGCCCCCCCCCAGCCCCCCCAAGCACCAGGAGCAGCGAAAATGGGGAAAATTCAACGCAAACCCGCCGGATTTGGGGCTGAAAACGCCGGATTTGGAGCCGGAGGCGCTGCCAGGGCCGGGCGAGGCACAGACGGGACCCAAACCCGCTGGATTTGAGCCCAAATCGCAGGTGAGGGGGAAAAATGCTCATTTTTGCAGGCCGGAAACGTGGGGCTGCAAATCTCCAGTTTTCAGGTGAAAATGGCTCAGTTTGGGTAGAAAATCCCCGACTTTGGGCTCCGAATCTCCAATTTCCGAGTGAAAATTTTCAATTTTAGCTCAATAACCCCAAATTCAGCTGAAACCTCCCGGTTCTAGGGGAGAGTTCTTGACTTTGGGTGAAAAAATTCAACTTTTGGGTTGGAATTTGTGATTTTGAGCTGCGAAAATCCCGGGTTTGGGGTTGATAATGGGATTTCCAGGTTGAAAATTCCGATTATGGGTTAAAAAGCTCCGGTTTTGAGGCTGAAAATGGCAAATTTGGGATAAAATCACAGACTTGGGTGCCAAAAATGAGAATTTTGAACAAAAAATTATCCAGATCTTGATATCAAAGTCAGAATTCTCAGTTTGGGGTCTGAAACCCCCAATCTGGGACTGAAAATGGCAGTTTTGGGTTAAACTCTCTGATTTTGGGGTTAAAATTCCCAATATTGGGGCTCTCAGCTCTGTTCTTTCCAGAAAACCTCAATTTTGAGGCTGAAATTCCCCGGGTTTTTTGCCATAAAACTCAAATTATGACTAAAAAATCCCCATTTTGATGCCAAAGAGGCGAATTTTGGGCTGAAAATCCCCAACTTTGGCTGAATTTGCTGAGTTTTACCCCGAAACCTCAAATTTTAGGATGCAAGTCCTGAACTTCACTGCAAAAATCTCAAATTTTAGGTTGAAAATCTTGAATTTTACCCTGAAACTTCACATTTGGAGCTCCTGACCCCATTTTCTCCTGAAAAATGCTTTTTTTGGGTCAATTGAGGGCTAAAAATGTCAATTTTGGGCTCAAAATCCCCCTTTTGGTGCTGAAAAAAGCAAATTTGAGGCAGAAAACCCCAAATTTTTACTCGAGAGCCTCAAATTTTGTGCAGGAAACTCTCACTTTTGGGCCAAGGCTGCGAAATTTTCGGCTGAAATTCCGAATTTTTTTCTTTGAAACCTCAAATTTTGGGGCTCCCAAAGCCTGTTTCTGGTTCTGCTCTGAGCGTTTTGGGGCCTAAAAATGCCAAATTTGTGCTTCAAGCCTCCGATTTTGGTGCGGAAAAAAATTAATTTGGGACAGAAAATTGCGAATTTCGAGCTGAAAAACTCAAAGTTTGAGGCTGAAAGATCCTAAAGTTTGTGGTGAAATCCCTGAATTTGGGCTGGCAGGCCCTGATTTTGGGCCGAAAAGCTCCAATTTTGGGCCCCAAAGCCTGGATTTGGGGTGTCAGGCCCAAATTAGGATTGTCAGGCCTGACTTTGGGGTCCCAGCCCCATTTTTGGGGTGTCCCTCCCCATTTTGGGGTGCCGCTGTTTCCCGGCCCTGCCCCCCCGGGGGGGTCCCCCCCTCTCTGGCCGGGGCTGATAAGGCCCCCGGCCCCGCCCGGCCCCCCCGGACCAACCGCCCGGGCCCCACAATCTGATAAGGCCTTATCAGCCCCCGGCAGCCCCGGGGCCGTTACCGCCCCCCCAACCCCCCAAACCCCCAAACCCCCAAAATCCCCAAAATCCCCAAATCCCCCCAAAGCCCCCCAAACCCCCCCAAACCCCCCCAAACCCCCCAGGCTCCCACCGGCCCCGCTGGGCTCTGACCTCCCCCCAAAGCCCCTCCCCCCCCCATCCAGGGCCCCCCCAAATTCCGCCGGGGGGGGTCAGCCCGGGGTGGGGTCCCAGGGCCCCGCCCCCCCCCGCCCAGCCCCAGGGCGGGGCCGCCCCTCCCCCACAGTGTCGGTCTGTCCGTCTGAGCGGGGACACGGCGGCTCCAGGTCAGGGACCCCCCCGGGGGGATTTGGGGGGCTCTGGGGGGGGGGAGGGACCCCCAAACAGCCCCCCCGGGGGGCAGGGAGGGGGGAGGAGGGGTCTGGGTGCTGACCTGGGGGGGCACCCAAGGGTGCGGGACCCCCCCAGTTGGGGGGTTTTGGGGTCCCCAGGGGTTTGGGACACCCCCCTCCACAATTTGGGGGTCCAGGCGCTGATCTGGGGGTCAGCCAAGGGTCTGGGACCCCCCCAGTTGTGGTTTGGGGGGATGCCCAGGGGTCCCGGGGGGAATTTGAGGGGAGGGGCTGTGACCCCCAGGGGTTTTGGGAACTTGGGGGTTTGGGGGGCCTGGGGGTCAGGGGGTTTGTGGTTTGGGATTTGGGGGGCACACAGTGAGTTTGGGGTCTGGGGGGCACTGGGGGGGTTGGGTGCTGATTTGGGGTCTCCCTGCAGGGCCCTGCCCCCCCCGCCGTGTTTCGGGCCCCCCATGGAGTTTGTGGCGCTGGGGGGGCCGGAGGGGCCCCCCCCGTTCTCCGACGAGGCCGGAGCCTTCCTGGGGCTGGGGGGGCCCGAGGGGCTGGAGCCGGGGGGGCTGCTGGCCCCCTACCCCCCCCCAGGTACCCCCCAGTGTCCCCCCAGTGTCCCCCCAGTGTCCCCCCAGTGTCCCCCAGTGTCCCCTTCCCTGATCTCCCCATGTCCCCCCCCATGTCCCCCCTTGTCCCCCCTTGTCCCCACCACCCCCTCCCCAATGTCCCCCCTGTGCCACCCCCACCCACGTCCCCCAATGTCCCCCAGCGTCCCCCTGTCCGTCTGTCCCTGATGTCCGTCCGTCTGTCCCCCAGGCCGTCTGTCCCTGGTGTCCTGGCCTGAGGGGGGGGCCCTGGGGGGCCCCTCCTGGACCCCTCCCCCCCCGGAGCCCCCCCAGTTCCTGGAGCTGCTGCAGCCCCCCCGGAGCCCCCCCACGGTGGGAGCCCCCCTGCTGCCGCCCGCGCCCCCCCCCTGCGGTGAGACTGGGGGAGACTGGGGGGGACTGGGGGGGGCTGGGGGGCCTTACTGGGGTGCAGTGGTGCATGCTGGGATGCACTGGAAAGCTCACTGGGGCTTGTACTGGTTTGTACTGGGGCACAGGTGGGTTTGTGTTGGCTTGTACTGGTTTGTACTGGTCCATACTGGTCCATACTGGTTTATACTGGTTTATACTGGGCAGGGTGTGTGAGCTGGGGGTGCACAGGGAGGGGCCTGCTGGGGTGCCTGGCCGTTTTACTGGGCCACACTGGTTTGTACTGGTGTGTACTGGTGATACCGGTTTGTACTGGTGTGCAGTAGTTTGTAGTGATTCGGACTGGTTGATACTGGTCCGTACTGGTCCATACTGGTCCATACTGGTTCATACTGGTCTATACCGGTTCATACTGGTCCATACTGGTCCTTACTGGTCCGTACTGGTCTGCACTGGGCAGAGGCGCGGGAGTGTGTGAACTGCGGGGCGACGGCGACGCCGCTGTGGCGCCGGGACGGCACCGGGCACTACCTGTGCAACGCCTGCGGGCTGTACCACCGGCTGAACGGGCACAACCGGCCCCTGATCCGCCCCAAGAAGCGCCTGGTGAGACCCCAAACTGACCCCAACACTGACCCCAAACTGACCCCAACACTGACCCCAACACTGACCCCAACACTGACCCCAACACTGACCCCAACACTGACCCCAAACTGACCCCAAACTGACCCCAAACTGACCCCACACTGCCCTGGGCTGTACCACCGGCTGAACGGACACAACCGTTCTGCCCCCCAGACCCCCAAACGTGCCCCCCCAGACCCCTTTCAGTGTCCCCCAGCCCCCAAACGAGCCCCCCCTCTCCCCAGCTGGTGAGCAAACGCGCCGGCACCGTCTGCAGCAACTGCCAGACCAGCACCACCACCCTGTGGCGCCGCAGCCCCCGCGGGGACCCCGTCTGCAACGCCTGCGGCCTCTACTACAAACTGCACCGGGTGAGGAACCCCAAACGCACCCCAAACCCACCCCTGACATCCCAAAGGTCCAAATCCCCGCCGATTCAGCTCAAGGAGGGGTTTAGGGGGGCCTGGGAGGGAATTTGGGGTCCCCAGGGGCTCCAGCACTGCTGGGGGAGGGGGTGGGATCGATGGGGGGTCCGGGCCCCTCCCAGGGTTTGGGGTGGGATCGATGGGGGGTCCGGGCCCCTCCTGGGGTTTGGGGTGGGATCTGTGGGGGGGTCCGGGCCCCTCCCCCGGGGTTTGGGGGTGGTATCGATGGGGGGTCCGGGCCCCTCCCCGGGGTTTGGGGCCCCCCCGAGCTCCCGTGCCCCCCCCAGGTGAACCGGCCGCTGACGATGCGCAAGGACGGGATCCAGACCCGCAACCGCAAGGTGTCGGCCAAGGGCAAGAAGCGGCGCCAGGCGGGGGGCTCCGGCCTCGGGGGGGTCCCCGAAACCTCGGCCGGGCCCCCCCTGCCCCCCCCCCGCGCCCCCCCAGCCCCCCGCCCATCCCCCCGAGGACCCGTCCGCGCTCTTCGCGCTGGGGCCGCTGGTGCTGTCCGGGCACCTCCTGCCCTTCCCCGGCCCCCCCGGGCCCTTCCTGGGGGGCCCCGGCGGAGCCTACGCGCCCCCCCCCGCCCCCAGCGCCGGCCCCCCCGGGCTCAGCCCACAGCTCTAACGGGGGGGGGCCCAATACAGTTTGGTATCAAAACGGAGCCCGGCTCAGGCCTCGTTCTTGGGGGGTGCGCTGGGTGAGGGGGGTGGGGGTGGGGGGTTTGTGCTCCCCCCGCGAGGTGGGGGTGGAGTGTCGGGAGAAGCACAAAAGTCCTTTTTGGAAGTGGCTCCCCCCGCCGGGGACAGCGTGTAGTTGGCCCCAAGATGGCGGCCCCCGTGAGCACAGCCAACATGGCGGCCCCCGTGAGCACGGCCAACATGGCGGCCCCCGTGAGCACTGCCAACATGGCGGCCCCCGTGAGCACGGCCAACATGGCGGCCCCCGTGAGCACGGCCAACATGGCGGCCCGTACAGCGGCGGCCGCCTGGTATCTGCCGGGCCCCGCCCCTCGCTGGACCACGCCCCTCACCGAACCGCGTCCCCTCCTGGCCCCGCCCCTTAGCCTCGCTCCTGGCCCGCCCGCCCTTGACGTCATCACGACGCGCCCGGCGCCAGCGTCGCGCGGGGCTGCAGGTGAGCGAGGCGGCTCCGGGCCCCGCCCGGGACCCCCCGAGCCCCTCTGGGACCTCCCAGACCCCTCCCGGGACCCTCCGGGACCCCCGGAGCCCCTCAGGAGCCCCCCGCCCCCTCCTCGGCCCATGGAGCCCCCCCGGGCCCATGGAGCTCCCGGTGCCCGCCGTGATCCGCCCCGCAGCCCCGCCTGTGTCCCGCCCGGCCCCTCCCCCGCTGTCCCCGCTGTCCCCCCCGTGTCCCCCTAACCCGTGTCCCCCCCAGGCCCCCCGCGATGCCCCCCCCCGCGCGCCGCTAGAGCCCCCCGGCTGCCATGGTGAGAGGGGCGGGGCCAGCAGGAGGGCGGGGCCTGACGGGTGGGCGTGGCTGGGGCGCGGCTGGAGACCCCGCCCGGTGCCGCGCGGCGCCGCCCCCCGGAATGGGGCGGGGGAGGGGGCGGGGATTCAGGTGGGCGGGGCTCCCGGGGCGCGGCTCGGCTGTGGGTGGGGTTTGAATGGGTGTGGGCGGTGGGCGTGGCTCGCGGTGGGCGTGGCTCGCCGGGCGGGTGTCGGTGATGGTGGGCGGGGCTTAAAGGGGTTTGCCCGGTGGGCGCGGCCGTGGTGGGCGTGTCTGATTCTGGCCCCGCCCAGGGCCGCGCGGGGCGGCGGCTCCCCCAGCAGGGGGCGCTGTTCCAGGCGCGGCGCCGCGGGCGCGCGCGGGGCCGGAGGGCGGGGCTGGAGGCGGAGCTACAGCAGCTGGTAACGGGGGGGGCGGGGCACCCCAAAAATGGGTCTGGGGGCACCCCAAAGTGGGTCTGGGGGCTCCGGGGGGGTGGGGGATGGATGGAGGGGGGGCTGGAACGGGGGCACCCCAAAAATGGGTCTGGGGGCTCCGGGGTGGTGGGGGGAGGGGGGGCTGCAGCAGCTGGTAATGGGGGGGGGGGGAGGTTTGGGGGGATTTGGGGTCTCCTGGGGGCTCTGGGTGGGGCACCCCCAATACCTGGGGCCGTTGGTGAGGGGGATCTGGGGGTTCCCCGAATTTCGGCTGCTTTGGGGCGGGTCCGGGACACCGGCAGCTTTGGGGGGTCCTGCCTGGGAGCCGTGGGGGCTGGGGGGGCCCTGGGGGGGTTGGGGTGTCCCAGACCCCCCCGGACCCCCCATGCCCCCCCCCCGAGCAGGATTTGGGGTCGGAGGCTGCAGCTCCCACAGGGACAGGGCTGGTCAGCGATGGAGGGGACGGAGCCGAGAGCGGGGACGGCCGGTACGGACCCCCCAGAGCCCCCAAATTCCCCCCAAACCCCCCAGATCCCCGGCCCCAAATCCCCCCAACCCCCAGTCCCCGTCGCTGGATTGTCCCCTCCCCAAATCCCCCCGCAATCCCCTCCCCCGAGGCTTCCATCTCCAAATCCCCCCCAAAATTCCCCCTGGACATTGGGGTATTCCCCCCCAAACACCTCCTCCCCCATTCCGGGGTCCCCCCGATGTTGGGGTGGGGGGTCCTGGACACCCCAAGACCCCCTCACCCCAATCACCCCCCAAAATGTTCTGGGGGTTTTTGGGATCCCCCCACGGTTTTTGGGATCCCTCGGGTGTTTTGGGGAAGGGGGGATCCCCCAAGCCCGGGGGTCCCCCCTGACCCTGGGGGTCCCCCCGCAGCCCCCCCGGGCTCTGGGCGGCGCTGGAGGGGCTGGTCCGGCGCTGCGTCCCTGTGCAGGTGAGACACCCCCCAATTCCCCTTTTGGGGTCCCTCACCCATTTTGGGGGTTTTGGGGACCCCCCCTGGATTTGGGGACCCCCCTGACCCTCTCCGTTCCCCCCCAGTGCCGCCCGGCCACCGACGAGGAGCTGCTGCTGGTGCACAGGTGGGGGTTTGGGGGGTCCGGGGGGGCTTTGGGGGGGCACTGAGGGGTCTGGGGGGGTTTTGGGGGGGTCTCTGGGGGTTTGGGGGCCCTGGGGGGAGGATGGGAGCACCGGGGATCCCCCAGGATTTTTTGGGGGCTCTGGGGACTCCAGGCCGGCCCCTGAGGGCGGTTTTGGGGTCCCCCAGCCCCTCGTTCGTGGCGCAGCTGGAGCCCCCCGACGCCCCTCCCCCGGTGAGTGCCCCCCGCCCCCCATCTCGGGGTCCCCCGGGGGTCTCAGGGGGTCCGTGGGGTGGGGGGGGGGTCCCTGGAACTCTGGGGGAGGGTTTGGGGCCCCCCCTGGACACAAGGGACACCCAGTGAGGGGTTTTGGGGTCTCACTGGGGGGTTTGGGGTCCTCCCTGACTCCAGGTCCTTCCCAGGGGGGTTTTGGGGTGTTTGAGGTCCCCCCCAAACCCTTGGGCTCCCCCCCTGAGGGTTTTGGGGTCTTCCTGGGTCATTTTGGGTCCCCTTTTTGGGGTATTTGCCCCCCCCGGGGTTTGAGCCCCTCTCTGATTTTGGGGTGCCTGTAGGGGATGGTTTGGGGCCCCGCCTGATTTTGGGGTGCCCGCAGGGGGGGTCGGGGCCCCGCCGGGCCGTGGGGGCGGCGCTGGCGCTGCTGGAGCAGATCCTGGGGGGGGCGCTGCGCAATGGGGTGGCCCTGATCAGGTACGGGGGGCAAATGGGGTCTGGGGGCATTAACGGGGTATGGGGGGATGTGGGGTGGGGGGCAGAAATGGGGTATGGGGGGCACATCAGGGTGTGGGGGGAGAAATGGGGTACAGGGGCACTAATGGGGTACAGGGCGGTGTTAATGAAGTATGGGGCACGTTGGGGTACAGGGGGCACATTGGGGTGGGGGGGGAGAAATGGGGTCTGGGGGCACTAACAGGGTCGGGGGGCACTGACGGGGTACGGGGGCAGTAATGGG
Organism: Phylloscopus whistleri; assembly: GCA_017589585.1. Taxonomy (NCBI): domain Eukaryota; kingdom Metazoa; phylum Chordata; class Aves; order Passeriformes; family Phylloscopidae; genus Phylloscopus; species Phylloscopus whistleri. Next base: position 16,431 of record JADMLD010001235.1, read on the forward strand.
GGCTTTGGGGGGCAGAAAGGGGGGGGTGCAGTTCGGGGTCACAGGGGGTCCGGGGGTAAAAGGGACTGAGGGGGTTTGGGGGCTGGGGGCTCCCTATGGGGTTTGTGGGGTCTGGGGGGGTTTGTGGGGTCTGGGGGCTCTGCAGGATGTCTGGGGGGGTCCACAGGGGTCTCTCCCATTTCTCTGCCCCCCTCAGCCCCCAGGACCCCCAGGACCCCCCCCAGCCCACGGCCGTGGCCGCCCGGGTGGCGCAGAAGCACCTCGGGGTGCAGCGGTGAGGGGGGGGCAGCCACGGGGGGAGGGGCATTTGGGGGGGCTGGGAGGGGCCCAGCACCAACTGGGGGGGCTGGGAGGGGGATTTGGGGGTGTCCCCGTGCCTGGGATCCTTTCTGGGGGGGATTTGGGGGGGTCACGCTGCCCGGGGTCCGTTTTTTGCGGTGGTTTGGGATGTTCTGGGGTGTTTGGGGGTGGTTTGGGGATGTTTTTGGGGGTGTTTGGGGGGCTCACGGTGCCTGGGGTCATTTTTTGGTGTGTTTTGGCGTGTGTTTGGGGGTGGTTTGGGGATGTTTTTGGGGGTGTTTGGGGGGCTCACAGTGCCCGGGCCCCCCCTCAGTGTCCTGGTCGTGGATTGGAGCCCCCAGCCCGGCCGGAGCCTCCCCCGGCTGTTCCAGGAGGATCCCAGGTGGGCACGGGGGGCACGGGGAGGGACTGGGGGCATTGGTCTGTACTGGTCTGTACTGGTCCGTCCTGCTCTGCCCCCCACAGCGTGCTGTACTTCGGGGCGCAGCGGGGCCCGGAGCCCCCCCCGAGCCCCGGGCACGGCCCTGGGGAGGGGTTCAGCCTGGAGCTGCGCTGGGAGCAGGTACGGGGGGTGTGGGGGGTGTGGAGAGAAAGGGGCTGGGGGGCTCAGGGGGCTCACAGACAATGATGGGAGCTGGGGGGGATGTAGGGCACGAGGGGCTACGGGGGCAGGGGGGCTGTAGGTGATTGTGGGGCAGGGGGGCTGTGGGGGACTGCAGGCTCCCCAGGGGGTCTATAGGGTCTGTAGGGCCCCCCCAGGCTCTGTAGGGCCCCCCCAGGCTCTGTAGGGCCCCCCCAGGCTCTGTAGGCCCCCCCAGGCTCTGTAGGCCCCCCCAGGCTCTGTAGGGCCCCCCCAGGCTCTGTAGGGCCCCCCCAGGCTCTGTAGGCCCCCCCAGACTCTGTAGGGCCCCCCCAGGCTCTGTGGGGCCCCCCAGGCTCTGTAGACCCCCCCAGGCCCTGCAGGGTCTCCATCCCCGCCCTGTGCTGCCCCCAGCCCGCTGTCACCGACGGTGATTACGCCGCCGCCGCCTTCCAGCTGCTGCTGCCCGTCGCCTTCCAGGTGGGACCGGGCTCTGGGGGTGCTGGGGGTCCCTCGGGGTGTTTGGGGTCCGGTCCCGCTGTCACCCCGCTGTGACCCCGCTGTCACCCCGCTGTCACCCCGCTGTCACCCCTCAGTTCCAGCCCCAGCTCGTCCTGGTCGAGGCTTCGCTGGAGGATTTGGGGGTACGAGGGGGCTCTGGGGGTGGCTCTGGGGGGCTCTGAGGTGGTGGGAGGCACTGGGGGGCTCTGGGGGACTCTGAGCCCCCGGGGTCCAAAGGGCACGGTGGGAGGTCTGGGGGGCTCTCTAACCCCCCTCTCCCCCATTTCCCCGGGGGTCCCTGTGGGTCCCTGGGTGTCCCAGGGGGTCCCTGGGGGTCCCTGGGTGTCCCGGGGGTCCCTGGGGGTCCCTGGGTGTCCCCGGGGGTCCCTGGGGGTCCCTGACCCCTCCCGTGCCCGCAGGGGTCCCTGGGGGTCTCCCCGGCCGGGTTCTCTCTCCTGACCCACCTGCTCTCGGCCCTGGGGAGGGGGCGGCTGCTGCTGCTGCTGCAGGTCAGGGGGCCGGGGGGGTGGGGGGAGTGGGGGCTGTGGGGGATTTGGGGTCCGGGGGGGGCTATGGGGGCGTCCATAGGGGTCCCGAGGGCCGTTTATAGGGGAGCATCCTCGCGTTATGGGGCCGGGGGGGTTATGGGGGCCCTCAGGGGGCTCTGTGGGGCCGCAGGGGCCCTTTGGGGGTTCCAGGGATGGTTTGGGGCCCTGGGGGGCACCAGGGTGGGCTCCTGGGGTCATTGTGGGGGCCCTAAGGGCTGTGGGGGTGGGGGGACACGGGGGATGATGGGGCTGCAGGGGCAGTTTTGGGAGGGCAGTTTTGGGGGGGCTGTTTTTGGGGGGACTGTTTTTGGGGGGCTCCTTTGGGGGGGCTGTTTTGGGAGCAGTTTTGGGGGCGCTTCTTTGGGGACTGCAGGGGCCATGTGGACCCTGCTGGGGGGGCCACAGGGCTCCGTGAGGCTCCCCCTGACCCCCCCTCCCCACAGGGGCGGCCGGATTTGGGGGCACCCCCGGGGGGGCTGGGGGCCATCCTGCAGACCCTGCTGGGGGACCCCAGGGACCCCCCCGGGCCCATCACCCCCACCCCCAGGTGAGGGGGCTCGGGAGGGTTTAAAGGGGAGGTTTTGGGGTGCTGGGGGAGCCTTGGGTGGGTTTGTGGGGCCTGGGGGGGTATTTGGGGGGGCTGGGGGGATTTGGGGGGCTCAGCCTTGGGGAGCTCTTTGGGGTGCTGGGGGTGTTGGGGGGGCTGGAGGCGATTTGGGGGCTCTCAGGGGGGAGTTTGGGGAGCTGTGAGGAGGTGGAGGGTTTGGGGGGAGTCACGGAGGTGCCGGGGGCAGTTTGGGGGTGCCCCCAGTTCCTCAAGCCCTGGGTTTCCCTCCAGCGGCCTGGCCAGCATCGCCCGCACCCTGAGCGTCCACCAGCAGTACTGGGGCTGCCTGCAGAGCCTCGGTGAGGGGGGACCCCGAAACCCCGGGGTGGGGGGGCGCTTTGAACCCCCCAAAACCGAGCGGAGGCTTTGGGGGGCGCGCTAGGCCCGGTTGCTAAGGAGCCATCTTGGTTGCTAGGCCGCCATATTGGCTGCCCGCCATCTTGGTTCCTCTCAGGGACCCCCACAGACACCCCAAACCCCACAAAAAAACCCCCAGACACCACAAACCTCTCCTAAAAACCCCAAAACCTTCCCAAAACACTCCAAACTCCCCCGAAACTCCCAAGAAAACCACCCAACCCCCTGCAAAATACCCCAAACTCCCCCCAAAAAACACCAAACCCCCTAAGACACCCCAAACCCACCCCCAAAAAAACCTCTCCCCCAAAACACCCAACCCACCCCCCCGACAACCCCAAGTCCCCTCAGAGACCCCCCCCAGGGACCCCCAAAACCTTCCTGGGGAGCCCCCAGGTTGGGTGTGAGTTTGGGGTGCCCCCCCTGAGGTGCCCCCCCTGCACAGAGGTCGAGGAGGAGGAGGAGCAGGAGGAGGAGGAAGAGGAGGAGGAAGAGGAGGAGGAAGCAGAGGCGGAAGCAGGGGGGGAAGAGGAAGAAGAGGAAGATGAGGATGAGGATGGGGAGGAGGAGGAGCTGGAGGGGGAGGGGAACCCCCCCGAGACCCCCCCGGAGCCCCCCCCAGGGGCCCAGGTGGGGCTGGTCTATGACCCCCGGATGGAGGAGCACAGGAACACCTGGGACAGGTGAGGGGGGAGCACCTGGGACCCCCCTGTGCCTGGGGCGGGTTTGGGGTGGACTTGGGGTATTTTAGGGTGGTTTTGGGTATTTTAGGGTGGTTATGGGCTGGTGTTGGGGTGTCCCACAGCCAACACCCCGAGTCCCTGTAGCGCTTGTGTGTAGGGGGGATGTTCTGGGGGGTTTCAGGGTGGGTTTTGGCTGTTCCAGGGTGGTTTGGGGGTGTTTTGGGGTGGTTTCAGGGTCTCTGAGGCTGTTCTTGGCTCCCCAGCCAGCACCCCGAGTCCCCGCAGCGCCTGGCGCGGGTGCTGCAGCGCCTGCAGGAGCTGGGGCTGGCCCAGCGCTGCCTGCGCCTGCCCGCCCGGCCCGCCAGCGCCCGCCAGCTGCGAGCCTGCCACACGTGAGGGGGGCTGGGGGGACGGGGGGGGTCTGGGAGGTCTGGGGGCGGTCATGGGGGTTGCCCTGGGGGTGGGGAACAGGGAGGGTCGGGGGGGCAGGGGCTTTGGGGAGTTTTGGGGAGGGGTCCCTGATTGGGGAATTTTGGGGGGTTAATGATTGAGGGGTTTGGGGGGGCTGGGGGTGTCCCTGATGAGGGGATTTGGGGGGATTTGGGCACGGGAGCTGCAGGGGGGCTTCCCTAAGGGGAGGGGTTTGGGGGTCTCTGCCAGGGGAGTTTGGGGGGCCCTGCCCAGGGAGCTGGGGGTGGCCCGGGTGTTTGGGGTCTCTGCTCAGGGGGAATTGGGGTGGCCCGGGTGTTTTTGGGGGTCCCTGCCCGGTCTGACCGCCGTTCCGGGTCCGTCCCAGCCGTGCCCACGTCCGGGCTCTGTCGCGATCGCCGTCGCTGTCGCCGCGGGCGCTGCGGGCGCTGGCCCAGCGCTACAACAGCGTCTACCTGTGCCCGGCATCGTTCCGCTGCGCGCGGCTGGCGGCGGGGGCGGCCTGCGCCGCGGCGGGGGCCGTGCTGGGGGGACAGGTGGGAACGGGGGGGACGGGGGCAGGGGGGTACATGGGGGGGGAAAGGGGGGAAGTGGAGGGAGAGGACAAAGGGGGGCACGGGGGACGCAGGCGGAAAAGGGGGCAAATTGGGGAGAGGCGGGAAATGGGGGGACGGAAGGAAAGGGGGGAAAGGAGGGGAAAGGGGGGGAAATGGGACAAAGGGGGCTCAGGGGGCTCCGGGGTCTCAGTGTCCGATCTTTCAGCCCTGCTGGGCTCCCCTGGTCCTGCTGGGCTTTGGGGGCTCTGTGGGACTAGGGCAGCTCTGTGGGGCTGGGGGGGTCTCTGTGGGGTTTGGGGGTCACAGTGGGGTTGGGGGTTCCTGTGGGGTTTCGGGGGTCTCAGCAGGGTTTGGGGGGGTCCCTCTGGAGTTCCGGGGGTTCCGGTGGGGTCGGTGGGGTCCCGGTGCCCCCCCTGACCCCCGGTGCCCCCCAGGTGCGCTCGGCGCTGGCCGTGCTGCGCCCCCCCGGGCACCACGCCTGCCCGGGCTCTGCCGGCGGCTTCTGCCTCTTCAACAACGTGGCTGTGGCCGCGCGCCACGCCCAGCACCTGGCCGGGACCCCCCTCAGGTACCGGGGGGCGCCGGGGGCCGCGGGGACCCCCCCGGGGTCAGCACCCACCCCCCCAACCCCCCCTGTGCCCCCAGGGTGCTGATCCTGGACTGGGACGTTCACCACGGCAACGGCACCCAGGAGATCTTCGAGGAGGACCCCAGTGTCCTGTACATGTCCCTGCACCGCCACGACGGCTCCTTCTTCCCGGGGGGGCCCGGGGGGTCCCCGCGGCGCCGGGGGAGGGGCCCCGGGACCGGGTTCACCCTGAACGTGGCCTGGGGGGGGCCCCGCGTGGGGGACCCCGAGTACCTGGGGGCGCTGACCCGGCTGCTGCTGCCCGTGGCCTGCCAGGTGAGGGGGGGGCGGTTTGGGGATGGGGCTGTTCAGGGGTCTGGGGCTGTTTGGGGTTTGGGGCTCTTTTGGGTTCTGGGTCTGTTCCGGGGGTGCTTTTCTCTCGGTGGGGCAGGGTCGTGTCCCTCTGTGGGTCCCTCGGGGGGTTCTGGGGGCTCTGGGTTGGTTTTGAGGGGGCTGCGGGGCTGTGGGGGGCTCTGGGTGTGATTTGGGGGGGCTGAGCCTTTTGGGGAATCCTTTCGGGGGGGTTGGGTTCGATTTGGAGCTGTGACACCTTGGGGGGTCCCAGCTCCATTTGGAGCTGTGGGGTTTGGGGGGGGTCTGTGCCCCCCCCCGTGCCCCCCTGACGGCTGTGCCCCCCCAGTTCGGGCCGGAGCTGGTGCTGGTCTCGGCCGGGTTCGACGCGGGCCGGGGGGACCCCCTGGGGGGCTGCCTGGTGTCCCCCCAGACCTTCGGCCTCATGACCCACCTGCTGGGGGCGCTGGCGGGGGGGCGCCTGGTGCTGGTGCTGGAGGTGAGGGGGCCCCGGGGGGGGGGCTGGGGGGGTCCCCAAAGGGGGGATGGGGTCCCAAAGGAGCTGAGGGTCCCTCCCGGGGCTCTCCAGGGGTTGGGGGTCCTGGAGGGGTGTGGGGGGTCCCAGTGGGGGGTCAGAAGGGCTGAGGGGGCCTGGTCAGGGTTTGGGGGCTGCGGGAGGTTTTGGGGTCTCTCGGGGGGGGTTGGGGCTCGCTGGGGGGGGCCGGTCCCTCCTTGGGGGGGATGTTGGGGGTCCCAGGGGGTCTCTGAGCCCGGGGGTCTCGCAGGGCGGGTACAACCTGGCGGTGACGGCGGAGGGGGTGGGGCAGTGCCTGGGGGTCCTGCTCGGGGACCCCCCCACGCTGCCCCCCCCCGGGACCCCCCAGCCGGCGGCGCTGAGGGCCCTGAGCCGCACCCTGCGGGCCCAGCGCGGCTCCTGGAGCTGCCTGCGGCTGCCTCGCGGTGAGACCCCTCCCCAAAATACCCCCACCCCTCCTCAGAGCCACAGGGGCACCCCCGAGGGTGCCCCCAGCCCCATCAGCCCTTGGGGACCCTCGGGGACCCCCCCAAATTCCCCCAACCAATCCCCCCCTCCCTCCCTCCCTCAGTTGAGCCCCTCCCGGAGCCCCCCAAGGAGGGGGAGGGCAGTGATGACGTCACATCCACTGCCGATGACGTCACGGGGTCTCCCCCTCTGGACACCGCCATCCGCCGCTTGGGGGCGCTGCAGCTGGGAGACGCCCCTGGGGGCGGGGCCAAGGCGGGCCCGGGGGCGGAGATGCCGCAAGACCCCGCCCCCACGGCAGCGGCCGCTGCTGCCCCCTGCTGGGAGGAGGAGGAAGAGCTGGAGGAGGTGGGAGGGGCTTGGGGGTTTGGGGAGGGGCTCGGGGGGATGGGGGAGGGGCGGATTTGGGGAGGGGAGGTTTGGGGGAGGGGCTTTGGGGAGGTTTGGGGGAGGGGCAGATATGGGAAGGGGCTTTGGGGAGGTTTGGAGGGGGGATGTGGGTTTGGGACCCCCCCACCCCTAACGCTGTCATTCCTCCGGGCCGGCAGGGGGCGCTGTACGCCGTGACGCCCCTCCTGGACTGTCCCCACCTGGGGGCCGTGGCCCCGCCCCCGGCCGGGGGGGCCCTCGGGGACCTCCTGCCCCCCCCCTGCGGGGCCTGCGGGAGCCGCCGCGAGAACTGGCTGTGCCTGAGCTGCCACCAGGTCAGGGATCCCCCAAAACACCCCCGGCGCCCCAAAAACATCTCCAAAACCATCCCCTACACCCCAAACCCATCCCCAAAACCATCCCCTGCACCCCAAAACCATCCTCATCACCCCCCGGGCCCTGCAAACACCCAAACCCCACCCCTGATCAGCTCCGAACTCCAGGAACACCCCAAAATCACCTCCTGCTCCCAAACCCCCCAATTCACACCTGAACTGCCCTGGAATGGCCCCAAATCACCCTCTGCACCCCAAACCACCCCCAGCTGACTCCTGACGCCCCAAACTGCCCCCTACACCCCTCAACCCCCCCGTGCCCCCAGGTGCTGTGCGGGCGCTATGTCGGGGGGCACATGCTGGAACACGGGGGGGCCTCGGGGCACCCCCTGGTGCTGAGCCTGCGGGACCTGGCGGCCTGGTGCTACCCCTGCGGGGGCTACGTCACCCACCCGGTACAGGGGGGGACACGGGGGGGCACGGGGGATGAACCATTGTTAGATTGGGGGGGGGGTGGGGTCACAGCAGGGGAAGCACTGGGGGATGGGGAGGGTGGGGTGAACCATTGAACTGCTGGGGTGGGGGTGACTCTGGGCTGAACCACTGTGGAATGGATGGGGGGACAAAGTTGGGATGAACCATTGTGCGAACAGGGGGGATGCTGGCTGGGGGTTGAGGTTGGAATGAACCATTGGGAAGGAAGGGGGGTGGGGAGTCCTGCTTGGGACTGAACCACTGGTGAAAGAGGAGGAGAGGATGATGTTGGAAAGAACCAAGGGGGAGCACAGGGGGGTCCCTGTCTGACCCCTCCATCCCCCCCAGGTGCTGCTCCCCACCAAGACCTTCATCTACCGCCTCAAATTCGGCACTGACCCCCCCACCTCCTCCTTCTGAGCCCTCCCCCGCCCCAGGACACCCCCTCCCCACCCCTCCCCCCACTTTTAAAGGGCTACACACGTGCCATTCCCCCCCCCCCATCACCAGCACCCCGGGACCCCAAACCCCCCCTGGGCCAAAGGCTGGGCCGGACCCAGGGATGGGGGGAGGGGCAGAGCGGGGGGGAACACCTCCCCCCCCCTCAAATCACCGCGGGGGCAGGGGGGGCACGCGGGGGGACCCCAGTTTTGTATCCCCCTCCCCTTTTCTGGAGGGTTTTGTAAAATCCCCTTTGTTACGCCGAGACGCCAATAAAGAGACCGGGCGAGTTCAGGGAGGTGTTGGGGGGCTCAGGGAGGTTTTGGGGGGTTCGGGGAGGTTCTGGGGGGCTCGGGGAGGTTCCGGTGGCTCCCCCGGGGGGTCCCGGGGGTCAGAAGTCGTCGTCGTCGCAGATGTCCAGGAAGACGTCGAAGGCCTCACGGTTGCAGTTCCCGTCGGGGCTGAACACGTACTTGTGGAAGGTCCCGTCCACGCACACGGCTGGGGGGGGGTTGGGGGTCAGGGGGGTCTCAGGGTTATTTTATCCCCCCCCAGGTTTATTCCAGCCCCCTCCCCGGGCAGTTCCAGCCCCCCCCTCCCCAGGGTTATTTCAGCCTCCCCAGGGTATTTTGGGGTCTCAGAGTTAATTTATGCCCCCCCCGAGTTATTTCAGCCCCCCCAGGGTTATTTAGGCCCCCCCGGGTTATTTCAGCCCCCCAGGGCAGTTCCACCCCTCCCCTCTCACCGATGACGGAGCTGGGGCTCCGCCCGGCCCTGCCGAAGGCGCAGACCCCCGGAGCCTCGGCCGGGACGGTGAAGCTGGCCAGGGACCACTGCGACTCCACGTAGGGGCCCAGCACCGGGCCCACCTTCCCCACCCGCGCCAGCCTGGGGGGGCGAGGGGAGCTCAGGGGGGCGGGGGGGCGAGGGGGGTCCCCCCAGCCCAGCCCAGCCCCCGGCCCTGCCCCCCACTCACGCCGAGCGGCGGTTGAGCCGCGTGTCCCGCAGGGCGAAGACGTGGCCGGTGCCTTTGTCACTGGCGGCGCACAGGAAGGAGCAGTCGGGGCTGAACGCCAGGCTGAGGACACCCCAAAAACAGGGACAGGGATCAGGGACAGGGGACACCCCAAAACCCATCAAGGGCTCCCCAAATGCTTCGATCCCCCCCAGTCCCCCCCAGCGGCACCAGTAGAGCGTGGCGGGGTCGGTGCCGCGGCGCAGCTCCAGCAGGCGGGCGCGGCTCTGGGTGCAGAAGAGGCGGATCAGGGTTCCCCGGCGCGAGGCCGAGGCCAGCAGGGAGCCCGAGGCGCTGAGCGCGGCACAGCCCAGCTCGCTCTGGTGCGCGTTGATCGTCACCGGCGCCAGCGACGTGCCCGGCTTGGCCGAGCCCAGGTCCTGGGGGGACAGGGGGCTGTGACAGGTATGGACCAGTATGGACCAGTACGGACCAGTACTGCCCAGTTCCTGTGGACAGGGGCAGGGACACTTGGAATGACCGCGGCTGACCAGTGCAAATCAGTGCTACCAGTGCTCCCAGTACAGCACCAGTGCTCTCCAGTACAGCCCAGTGTCCCCCAGTCCCCCCAGTATCCCCCAGTCCCTCCCAGGCCCCCCAGCACCCCCAGCCTCTCCCAGGCCCCCCAGTCCCTCCCAGTCCCCCCAGTATCCCCAGTCTCACCACCAGCTGCAGGCTCCCGCACTTGTGTCCCGGGAACACCAGCAGGGGGCGCTCCAGGCTGGGGCACAGATCCACGATCCCTGGGGGGGCAGTGGACATTGGGAACCCCCGGGACCCCCCCAGCACATCGGGGTCACCCCGGGACCCCCCCAGCACATTGGGGACCCCCCCAGCACATCGGGGTCACCCCGGGACCCCCCCAGCACATCAGGGACCTCCGGGACCCCCCCAGCACATTGGGGACCCCCCCAGCACAGCGCGGTCACCCCGGGACCCCCCCAGCACATTGGGAACCCCCGGGACCCCCCCAGCACATTGGGGACCCCCCCAGCACAGCGGGGTCACCCCGGGACCCCCCCAGCACATTGGGAACCCCCGGGACCCCCCCAGCACATTGGGGACCCCCCCAGCACAGCGGGGTCACCCCGGGACCCCCCCAGCACATCGGGGACCTCCGGGACCCCCCCAGCACATCAGGGACGCCCCGGGACACCCCGAGGTTTTGGGGTCCCCCGGCAGTTTTGGGGTCCCACCTTTGGGGTTGTCGCGGGTGTCGAACTCGAAGAGCTTGGTGGGGCGGTGCGGGAAGGAGAACACGTACAGGCGGCTCTGCAGGGCCACCACCAGCCTGGGGACAGCGGGACCCCAGTGCTCCCAGTTACCCACCCAGTGCTCCCAGTCACCCACCCCAGTGCTCCCAGTGCTCCCAGTTACCCACCCAGTGCTCCCAGTTACCAACCCCGGTGCTCCCAGTTACCCACCCAGTGCTCCCAGTGCTCCCAGTGACCCCCCTCAGTCCCACCTGGCAAGTTGCACCTGCACAGGTCCCTCCCAGTCGCCCCTCCCAGTGCTCCCAGTCCCACCCAGTGTCCCTAGTTCCCCTCCCAGTCCCGCCCAGTTCCTGCCACTGTCCCCAGCTGCCCGCCCCAGTGTTCCCAGTCTCCCCCAGCCCCCCCAGTACCTGTCGTGCCGCATGCGCACGGCCAGCACTGGTTTGGGGAAGCTGAACTCCAGCACCAGTTTGTCCTTCCCCTCCCGGGCATCGTCCCAGATCAGCACTGGGGGGCCAGGGGGGGTCAGGGGGCAACCAAACCCCCCAGCAGGGGGTCAGGGGGCAGCCCCCATTTCTGGGGGCATTTTTGGGGGGTCCCCAGGTCCATCAGGGGTTTTTGGAGGGTCCATCAGGGGTTTTTGGGGTCCCCCCGGTTCGGGGCGCACCTGAGGCCTCGGGGAACTTGGGGTTGCTGCCGCCGCCCACCAGGGCCAGCAGGTTGGAGCGGTGCAGCATCTCCACCAGCGCCACGCTGCCCACCTGCTCCGCGTCTGGGGGGCACAAAACACAGCCCAGCTCGGGGGGGCACCCCAAAACACACCCAAACCCACCCAAAACACACCCTGCCTCAGGGGGGGCACCCCAAAACCCACCCAAAACACCCCACATCAGGGGGTGCCCCAAAATCCACCCAAACCCCAAACTCACCCTCCGTCAGGGGGGCCACAAACCACCCCCACCCCCCCCCAGCCCAGCCAGGTCCCCCCAGCCCCGATTTAGGGACCCCCCACCACAGCTGAGGGACCCCAAAGCACAGCAGCACCCTGGAGTAGAACAGACCCTCCAACTGAGCCCTGCCCCCCTCCAGGCCTGGGGAGCCCCCAAAAGCCATAAAAGTCTCTCCTCAGACCCCCAAAAACCTGCCCCCACCCCGAGACCCCCAAACACACCCCGGGCTAAGGAACCCCACAAAAATGCCGCCCCGCCCTCCCGGGACCCCCCAAACACCCCAAACCCCCTCCAGCCCCCCCCAAAAAACCACGGGGAGACCCCAGCCCCCACAACCCCTCCGAGGCGGGGGGAGCCCCCCCAGGCCCCCCAGCCCCTCACCCAGGTGCCCCTTCTCCATCAGCGGCTCCACGTTGAAGATGCGAACCCCCGAGTCCATGGCCACGCAGAAACAGCCTGGGGGGCACGGGTGGGGGGTCACCGGGGGGGCTGCGGGGGCCCGGGGGGGGGTCAGGGGGTCCCTGGGGGGCGTTGGGGATTCCCGGAGGGCTTGGGGGGATCCCAGGAGGGTGTGAGGGGGCGCCTGAGGGGTTTGGGGGTCCAGCGGGGGTTCGGGGGGACATTTGGAGGTCCCGGGGGGTGTTTGAGGTCCCGGGGGGGTCTGGGGGCTCTGAGGGAGGCCCGGCCCCCCCACTCACTCTGGTCCTGGTTGAAGCGCAGGCTGTTCACACCCCTGGCCTGCGCCATGGCGGGGCGCGCCGGCGGCAGCCGCGCCGCTCCGGAGGCAGGACGGGGGGGACGAAGGGTCCCCCAAACCCGGCGGGACCCCCCGAAAAGCCCCCAAGCCCCCCCAAAACCCCCTCAAAACCTCCCGGCCGCTACCGCGAGGCGCTCAAACCATCGAGACGCCTCAGAGCGCCCGGCCAGAGCGGACTTCCGGTCACGTGAGCAGCGCCATTTCCCTTTCACCGCCCGGTCGGGGCAGCCGCGAGAGCGGATTGGCGGAGACGGGAGGGCGGGGCCGGCGCCATGTTGGAAAATGGCAGCGGCGTGCGCCGTTACTCATAGCAACGCCGCGCCGCCATCTTGGGAGCTGGCGAAGCGCGGCCTCGCTCGGAACCGACACCGGGGGGTTCGGAGAGCTCGGGGGGCTTCAGGGCGTTCGGGGGGCTCCGGGGCACTGAGCCGGAAGCGTACCCCCCCTTCAACCGCCCGCCCCGCGCTGTCAGAGAAGCGAGGCGGGCGCTGCTCGTTGTGTTTTATTGCGCTGAGGCCGCGGCCGCCATGGCGGAGCCTGGCAGCGCTTTTGGGGCGGGGGGCGCTCAGTCCTCGTCCCCCCCGCCCAGGTAGTGGCAGATGGAGTCGTAGGGCAGCGGCAGCACCGGCGCCGCCGCCTCCCGGCCCAGCTGCACCAGCGCCCGGCCGCGCTCGGGCTGCCGCTCCAGGATCCGCCCGACCTGCGGGGATGGAGCGGGGGATCAGGGGGGCTCGGGGGGGATCAGGGGGGCTCGGGGGGCTCTCGAGGCGGGGGTCGCGCTCACCTTGCCCGCGTGCTCCCCCAGCACCACCAGCACACGGTCCGAGCCGCCCCGCGGCACCACGGTCTCCAGAGAGGCCTCGCGCAGGCCTGGGCGGCACGGGGGGCTCAGGGGGGGCTCAGGGGGGGCACGGGGAGATTTTGGGGGGGTCGGGAATGCCATGGGGGGGTCGCGGTGATTTCGGAAGGGGGGGGTCCGGGGGCTCAGGGGGGCTACGGAGTCATTGGGGGGTCGGGGGGGATCCCTGTGATTTGGGGAGGGGGGAGTTGTGGGGGCACGGGGGCCTCGGGGGGGGCACAGGAACATTTGTGGGGGTCGGGGGGGCTCGCAATGATCTGGGGAGGGGGACTGGGAGGTCTCAGAGGAGCAGGGGGACATTGGGGGGGTCGGGGGGATCCCTGTGATCCGGGGGGGGGGTTTTGGGGGGGCAGCTTTGGGGAGTGCAGGGATATTTGGGGTGGCAGAGGGTCGGGGGTGCCAGAGGGGGTTCTGGGGGGTCCGGCCCTCCCCGACCCCCCCGGGCGGGGGCGGGGGTGGGGGGTCTCACCCTCCACCAGGTGCCCATCGTCCGTGCGGCACACGCAGGTGTCGGGGGCCAGCAGGTCCTCGATCTGCATCTGAGGGGGTCCGGGGGGGCTCAGCACCCCCAAAACCCCACCCGGGGGGGCGGCAGGGACCCCAAAACCCCACCCGGGGGGGGCAGGGGGCACATGGACCCCCCTCCCCAACCCTGGGGGGTCCTGGGTCACCCTGCAGGGCCATGGGGGGCTCTGGGGAAGGGGGGGGGTGTCCCAGGAGGGGTCTCTGGGGCATTTTGGGGGTCCCAGGGTGGTTTTAGGGTCCCCCAGGAGCACCGTGCTGTCCCCCAGGGGAGGAGCTGGGGGATGTTGGGGTCCCAGAGGAGTTTTTGGGGTGCGGGGTGGAGATTTTGGGGTCTACAGGGATGTTTTTGGGGGTCCCTGTGCCATTTTAGGGTTTTTGCCGTTTTGGGGGTGTTTTGGGGTCCCTCAGGGTGGGTTTTGCCCCCCCCACCTTGCAGTTGTAGTAGCGCCCCCCCCGGAAGTTCCTGTCCACGCAGCGCACGCGCAGGTCCTGCCGCAGCCAGTGGGGGGGGGGCGCGGGGGGGGCCCCCCGGGGCTGCTTGGAGCTCCTGGGGGGGCACGGGGGGCGTTGGGGGTGGGGGGCCGGGGAGACCAGAGCCCCCCCTCCCCACACCCAGCCCCCCCAAACCCCCTCAAGAACCCCCCAGACCTCTCCAGGGGTCGGACCCCCCCCACCCCCAAAGCCCTCCCCCCCCAGTGGTGCCCTCAGACCCCCCCAGCCCAGCTGCACCCCCCCCAGGGTCCCCCCCAAAATCAGCCCCCCCAGCCCCCCCTCACCTCTCGCTCTCGGGGGGCTCCCGGCGCTTGGCGCCCCCCCGCGGCGGGTCCCGGCACTGCGCCCCCTCCTCCGGCCCCCGCGGGGGGGCCCGGCCAGAGGCACCTGTGGGAACTGGGAGCTACTGGGAGGCACTGGGAGGGACTGGGAGGGGGTTCTGGGGGAACTGGGAGGGACTGGGAGCTACTGGGGGGACTGGGAGAGGGTTCTGGGGTTACTGGGAGGCACTGGGACACCCTGGAAGGTTATTGGGAGGCACTGGGGGTTACTGGGAGGCACAAACCAGTCTGGGGAGTACTGGGAAGGGGGAAGGTTACTGGGATGTACTGGTGCAAACTGGGATGCTCACTGGGCACAGCCCATGCCGACTGACTGGGGGGGACTGGGGAGGGGCACTGGGGTTACTGGACACACTGGACACTCCCCAGTGGGCTCAGGGGTTACTGGGTGGGTCTCAGGGGTTACTGGTCCGTACTGGTCCGTAGTGGTCACTCACCGGCGCCCCCTGGCCGCAGCCCGTGCAGGTTCACAGCCACCACCTGCCCCCCCAGCTGCAGCCGCACCAGCGCCCGCCCGGTCTCGGGCTCCAGCGCCTCCACCTGCGGCCAGGGACACCCAGTGACACCCAGTGACCTCCCAGTTACACCCAGTCACCTCCCAGTCACCTCCCAGTGACACCAGTTATCCACCAGTCATGTACCATCAACCTCCAGCGACCCCAATGACCCTCCCAGTGCCCCCAGTTACCCCCATCACACCCCAGTAGCCACCCAGCATCCCTCCCAGTTCTCCCCAGTTCCCCCCAGTGCCATACTGGAGAAGCAGGGGGGTGTCAGCACCCCCAGTGCCCCCCTGCAGAGCTGTACTGGTCTGTACTGGCCTGCACTGGTCTCACCTTGCCCTCCACGCCGCGGTGGGGCCCGGCCTCGATGCGCACGGGGTCCCCCACGGCCGGGCCCCCCTGGGGGGGCTCCCCGGCTTTGGGGGCGCCCGGCGGGGGCAGCCTCGGCCCCCAGCCCCAGCCCCCGCGGGCGCGGCCGGTGCTCCAGGGGGGCCACCACCCTGGGGAGAGAAAACAGGGTCAGGGGTCCCCCCCAGTTTGGGGGGTTCAGCGCTTCCAGGGTGTCCCCCCCACCTGGGGCAGGTGCACCCCTGGGCTCCAGCCCACGCCCCCATCCTCGGGGGGCTCAGGGGGGCTCAGGGTGCCCCACTCACCTGGGGAAGGTGCGGCCGATGCCCTGGCCCTGGCTCCAGCCCATTCCCCGCAGCATGGCCAGCCCGAACTGCCCCACGGGCACGGCCTCGTAGTCCTGGGCGGTCTGGGGACAGCACGGAGGGGTTTGTGGGGCTGGGGGGCACCCGGGGGGGATCTGGGGTCCCCGGGGGGGCTGGGGTCGCTCTGAGGCGCTCACCGGCTGCGGGCCCGGGGCGATGTCCTTGTCAGGCAGCTGCAGGGGGATGGCGATGGGCGCTCCCGGGGCCCCGTTCGGCTGCTCCCGGCTCTGCCGCGCCTCTGCGGGGTCAGGGGGGGCTCAGGGGGGGCTCGGCTGGCGCCCCCCGCCCCCCCGGACCCCCCGACTCACCCTGCAGCAGCTCCTGCACCGCCTGCGCCTCCACCGAGGGGGGGTCCGGGGGGTCTGCGCTGGGGGCGGGGTCTGCGCTGGGGGCGGGGCCAGCGGAGGGGGCGGGGTCTGTGTCGGCGCGGGGGGGCTCCGGGTTCCTCCAGCGGTGGGGGGGGATCAGGGGGATCACCAGCTCCTTCTTGGGGGGCGGGGCCGGCCGCGTGCTGGGGGCGGGACCAGAGGCTTAGCCCCGCCCACAGGCAGCGCCTTATTGAAACAAAGGGGTGCTCCCGAGCGGAAGCCACGCCCCCAAAGAAGCCGCACGCGGTGAGCCCGTGCCCCCAGGCCACGCCCCCTCTGCCATATTAGGAGCACAGAGCAAGCCCCGCCCCCTTTGAAGCCCCGCCTCTCACCGGGACCCTCGATGAGCTCACCTGCCGTAAGCCCCGCCCCAGCCTCAAGCTCCGCCCCTAAACGAGCCTTGAAGGGCGTGCCCCATCCTTAAGCCGCGCCCCCTTCCCCGTCCACCTGAGCAGCTCACGGTCCTCCACCGCCGTCAGGAAGTCCGTGTCGCTGTCGGCGTCGCCGCTGGCGCCGGGCTCGGCGCAGGGTCCCGCGGGCAGCGGCCGCCGCCGCTCCGCCCTGCGGCTGAAGACGAACGACACCGGCGCCGGCTCCGCCGCGCCCTCGGCCGCGCCATCGCCCGCCGCCATCTTCCGCCGCGGCGCCCTGTGGGAGAGAGAGAGAAAGAGCGCTGCTCCCGCCGAACTACAACTCCCAGCGGGCTTTGCACCTCGCGGGCTTGCGGTCGCCGATTGGCGGAGCGCCCCACCTATCCGTGCTGCCTTCCGCGGCGCGTCCCGCCCCCTCCCCGCGCGCCGCGCCCACTGATTGGCGGAGCCGCCCGTCGGTCAGCCCGTCCCGCCGCCGCTCGCGCCCGCCGGCCTCGCGCGCGTTGCCGTGGCGACCCCGCGGCGGTACCCGAGGGGAGGGGGAGGAGCGGGGGGCACTGGGATGGGCCGGGGCGGGCTGGGAGGGACTGGGAGCCCTGGGGGAGTTCTGGGGGGATACTGGGAAGGACTGGGAGGGCAGGGGGATACTGGGGGCATACTGGGAGTGCTGGAAGGGTGCTGGGAGCATCATGGGGATGCTGGGAGCGCCAGAGGTGATACTGGGAGCACTGGGGAGGAACTGGAAGGATATCAGCACCACTGGGGGGATACTGGGAGTACTGGGGGTAACTGGGAGGATGCTGGGAGCGCTGGGGGGGCATACTGGGAGTGCTGGGTAGATACTGGGGCACTGAGAGGGGCATTGGGAGCACTGGGGGGGAACTGGGATGGTGTGGGCTGGACTGGGAACACTGGGAGGGGTTGGAGGGCACTGGGAGAGCTCGGGAGGGCATTGGGAGAGGATACGGGGAGCACGGAGGGGGATACTGGGAGCACTGGGGGGGCACTGGGAGGTTACTGGGAGGGCACTGGGAGGTTACTGGGAGCACTGGTGCCCCCAGGCACAGCCCCCCCGCAGCCCGGGGGGGCCCCAGCCCCGATGCCGCCCCCAGAGGCACCGCCAGGGCCCAGCGGTGAGCGGGGGAGGGGCGGAATCAGGGGTGCCCCCAACCCCGGGGGGGTGTCTCACCTCTGGGGGGGGTCTGGGGGGTCCCTCCCCTCCCCCAGGGGGTCCCCAAACCCTCAGGGTGGTCCCATCTTCTGCTGGGGTCCCCATCTCCCCTGGGGGGGTCCCTGTCCTTCGGGGAGTCCCAGACCCGCAAGGGGGTGGGGTCCCATCTCCCCTGGGGGGTCTCTGACCTTTTGGGGGGTCCCTGACCTTTGGGGGGGTCCCCATCTCCCCTGGGGGGTCTCTGACCTTTTGGGGTGTCCCTGACCTTTGGGGGGTCCCTGACCCGGTGCCCCCCAGTCAGCGTGGTGGTGGTGGTGGGGGGCTCCTGCGTGCTGCGCTACAGCCGCCCCCCCCCGCCGCCCCCCACCCCGAGCCCCCCCCCGCCCTGGGGGCGGCAGCCGGGAGCCCCCCAGGTCCGGCCCCGCGACGGAGACCTCGTACTGCTGCTGCGGGGCCTGGGTGCGTGGGACTGCGGGGACTGGGGGCACTGGGACAGGGACTGGGGGCACTGGGAGGGACTGGGACAGGGACTGGGGGGTACTGGGGGGGACTGGGGGGGCTGGGAGGGACTGGTGGGGACTGAGAGGGACTGGGGAGGACTGGGTGGGACTGGGGGGACTGGGAGGGACTGGGACAGGGACTGGGGGGACTGGGACAGGGATTGGGGGATTGGGGAGGGGCTGGGGGTACTGGGGAGGGACTGGGGAGGGACTGGGAGGGCACTGGGAGCACTGCTGCAGTGTCTCCCCGCCTCGCAGGCCCTGGGGCCCCCCCTGAGCCCGTGGCTGCCACCAGCTTTGTGGGCCCTGAGCCCCAGGACCTGCTGCCCACCGGTACTGAGGGCACTGGGAGGGCACTGGGGGAACTGGGAGGTGGACTGGGAGCACTGGGATAGGGACTGGGAGCACTGGGACAGGGACTGGGAGCACTGGGAGGGCACTGGGAGGGCACTGGGGGCACTGGGTGGGCAGTGGGGTGGGGGCTGATGGCACTGGGAGGGCACTGGGAGTTACTGGGCCATACTGGGGGGAACTGGGAGCACTGAGCCCCCCCCCTCTCCCCCCAGATGAGGAGCTGGGGAGCCCCAGCAGCACTGGGAGGGGCCCAGGCTACGGCCTGGGCTGGCCACAGGTACGGACTGGGAGCACTGGGAGGGAACTGGGAGGGAGTGGGGAGGGCTGGGTTGTGGGCCTCGTGGTGCTGGGGGATTTACTGGTGTGTAACTGATGATGCTGGTGTGTAACTGGTGCTACTGGTGTGTAACAGGTATGCAAGCAGTGTGTAAGCAGTGTGTAACGGGTGTGTAACGGGTATGTAAGCAGTGTGTAACGGGTGTGTAACAGGTATGCAAGCAGTGTGTAACGGGTGTGTAACGGGTATGTAAGCAGTGTGTAACGGGTGTGTAACAGGTATGCAAGCAGTGTGTAACGCGTGTGTAACGGGTATGTAAGCAGTGTGTAACGGGTGTGTAACAGGTATGCAAGCAGTGTGTAACGCGTGTGTAACGGGTGTGTAACAGGTATGCAAGCAGTGTGTAAGCAGTGTGTAACGGGTGTGTAACGGGTATGTAAGCAGTGTGTAACGGGTGTGTAACGGGTATGTAAGCAGTGTGTAACGGGTGTGTAACAGGTATGCAAGCAGTGTGTAACGCGTGTGTAACGGGTATGTAAGCAGTGTGTAACGGGTGTGTAACAGGTATGCAAGCAGTGTGTAAGCAGTGTGTAACGGGTGTGTAACGGGTATGTAAGCAGTGTGTAACGGGTGTGTAACAGGTATGCAAGCAGTGTGTAAGCAGTGTGTAACGGGTGTGTAACGGGTGTGTAACGGGTGTGCACGGCAGGAGCCCGCCCCGTTCGCGGTGGAGCTGCCGCGGGGCCCGGGGGGTTTCGGGTTCAGCCTCCAGGGTGGCCCCGCCGGGGTTTTCGTGCGGGGGCTGCGCGAGGGGGGCCCGGCCCAGCGCTGCGGCTGCATCCAGGTACGGGGGGCTCGGGGGGCCCGGGGGAGCCACAGGGAACCGGGGGGGCTTGGGGGGCCGGGGGAGCCACAGGGAACCGGGGGGAACCGGGGGGTCCTGGGGGGGTGCTGGGGGCAGACGTCTGGGGGTCACTGCTGGGGGGAGCAAGGGGGGGTCTCTGGAGGGGCTTGTGGAGAGCCTGGCCGGGTCTGTGACTTTTGGGGGTCTCTCGGGGGGCGCAGGTCAGCGACGAGCTCCTGGCCATCAACGGGGCCCCCACGGCCGGGATGAGCCACGCGCAGGCGCTGGCCCGGATCCGGGGCGGGGGCAGCCGCCTGCGCCTGCTGCTGCGCCGCCCCCACGGTGAGACCACCCCCCCGCCTCAGTGGAGACAGGGTGGGACCCCCAGACTCACTGGGACGGGCTGGGAATTCCCCCCCTGAAGGGAGACACCGTAGACCCCGCCCCGAGGTGCTGGGACATCCAGAGACCCCCACAAAACACAGCTGTTCAAATCACCCCCCCTGCCATTGAAGTGGTACAGCCCAGGGCCCCCCAAAACACACCTCCGTGCCCCCCAAATCAGATGGTACAGCCCAGTGCCGCCCAAATTCCGTAAGATACCCCAGTGCCCCCCCCACCGAAGAGTGGTACAGCCCGGAGCCCCCTGCCCTGCCCCTGTATGGCTGGGAGGGGGGGAGGGGAGGTCCTGCCCCGCCCCCACGGAACTGACGCCCGCTCCCTCTCCCCCAGGGACGCCCCCAAACCCGCTGGCGCGGGGGGTGCTGCGGCTGCGCGTGGGCAGCTCCCCGCGGGGGGAGCCCTGCTTCTGCCTCGTGGGGGGGCTGCACCCCTGAGCCCCCCCCGAGCCCCCTGCAAATGGAAGGTGACGTCAGAGAGAGGTGCCCCCCCCCCCCCACGCACCCCATTTTTTGGTGCTTTGGGGGACACCCCCCCCCAGCCAGGGGGGTCGTTTTGGTGCCCCCCATTTTGGCGGGGGCGTCCTTCAAGCTATGCAATGCCCCCTCCTCCCCGCGTTCTGGGGGTCGCACGGAGGTGTTGTCCCCCTCCCCATTTTTGGGGGTGTTCAATAAAGGTGGGGACCCCCCCCGGTGCCTCTCTGAGTCATTTCCCGCGCAGACCCCCCCCGCCCCCCCCACCCTGTTCCTTCCATCCCCAGCATCCGGCGGGCAGGGCGCTGCCCACATCCGGCTGAGTCACCCCAAAACCGAGAGAGGCCCAACGGCCCTGCGGGGAAAAACAGCCCTCGGGACCCCCGAACCGTCCTGGGGACCCCTCGCGACCCACAGCCCACCCCAGGCGCCTCAGGATCTCTCCAGATCCTCCCCAGCCCCGTAGGCTCTTCCAGGGTTCCCCAAACCCCGCTGGAGACCCCCAGCGCCTCCGCCAATTGCAGGCCCTGCCCCTCCTAAGCCCCGCCCCTCCGGGCCCCCGTCCCGCCACCGCCAGGGGCTTCCCCCGCGCCAAGCCCCGCCCACCGACAATCGCAGGGGGGTTCCCTCTCTGAGCCCCGCCCACTCTCAGCTCCTCCTCCCAGGACCCCCGACCCAATCATCACAGGGGCTTCCCCGCTCCAAGCCCCGCCCCCCGGGACCCCTCACCGGGGTTTCCCCGCCGCCCGAGGCCCCGCCCCGGGGCTCCCCCCCGTGCCCATCCCTAATTGGGGTTTCCCCCGGCGCCCGGCTCCGCCCCACGCGGCCCCGCCAGCCAATGGCGTGGCGCCAGGCCCCGCCCCCGCGCCGTGCCAGCCCCGCCGTGCCCCCCCCACCCCCCGCCACCGCCCGCTCGGTGCTGCCCGGTCCCGCCATGGAGTCCAGCGGGGCCCAGAGCTGCCCCGGCACCTGCCTCGCCTTCAGCCGCACCCGCAAGGGGCTGGTGCTCATCGGCGAAATCGTGAGACACGGGGGGCACCGCGGGGGGGGCACCGGGGGGCTGGGGGACCCCCCCGGGGGGCAGGCAGGGCACACACCGGGACGTGTCTGGGTCCTGCTTGCGGCGGGGGAGGGGGATTGGGATGCCCGGTTCCCTATTTGGACGGGGCAGGATGGATGAGTCGGTGGCCGGTGCCTCTGGGGGTGGGGAGGGTGCACGCCCGGGTGCTCGTTCCGAGGGTGCAGGAGGCTGCCCGAGGCCCTTGTTTGGGGGGGGGCAGGGTGTTTGCAATCACCTTTTTGGGGAGCGGGAGCAGCAGGATACCTGGACACCCAATTTGGGGGGGTCTGGGGAGGCGCCAGGACACGTGGGTCCCCTATTTTTGTGCAGGGGTGGAGTAGCGGGATGCCGGGATCCCGGCTTTAGGCGTTAGTTAGAATGCCTGGGTCCCTATTTTCAAAGGGCCGGGGGGTACCGGAACACTGGGTCCCCTCCAGGGGGGATGCCAGGCTCTCGGGGTGCTCGGGCTTCCCGCCGACACCGAGTGAGGGACCCAGGTGACAGCCCCCCGCAGCAGTGTCCCCTCTGCCCTGGGACACCGCAGGCACCCGCTCCCCCCGCGCCTCCCGGCGCCGTTTCGGGCTCGTGGAGGGGCAACGCCCTTGGGAAACGCGGGTGGGGCGGGGAAGGTGAGAACGGGCGGGGCGGGGGCCCCGGTGTGAAATGGGGGGAGGGAGCCCGGATGTCTGGGTCCCTTCCCGGGAGAGGGGAAGGTTTGGGCGGTGCCCGGGCTCGCCGTGCCAGCCGTTATTGCGCCAGCCGGGCGGCGCGGGCCGCGCCAGGGCGGGAGCGGCCCCGGTGAGCGGCTCCGGGCTCTGCCCTTCAGCCCCAGCGCCGCCGCTCCCTCGGGAGCCCCCGGCCCGGCGGGGCCCACCCACCCATCGCCCCTGCAAGGGCGGGGGGCGCTGTTGTTTTGTTGTCATGGCGACCGTTGCCGGGAGACGGCCCCGCCCCGGCGCTCCCACAGTGGCGCCCTTGTCCCGCCGCCCACGCGGGGGCGGGGCCAGGGAGCCGGTGACGGCCGCCAGGGGGCGCTACGGGGGGGGGAATCTATAGGTGACCCCACAGCGGCCCATTGGAGGTGCTATGGGGAGTCTATAGGTGACCTTACAGCAGCCCATTGGGAGCACTATAAGGGATCTATAGGTGACCCCATAGCAGCCTATTGTAGGCACTATGGGGGGTCTATAGGTGACCCCACAGCGGCCCATTGGGGGTGCTATGGGGAGTCTACAGGTGACCTTACAGCAGCCCATTGGGAGCACTATAAGGGATCTATAGGTGACCCCATAGCAGCCTATTGTAGGCACTATGGGGGGTCTATAGGTGACCCCACAGCGGCCCATTGGAGGTGCTATGGGGAGTCTATAGGTAACCCCACAATGGTATAAAGGAGGAGCTATAAGAGTCTTCAGTTAACAGTGCAAAAGCCATAGGGCCCTATAGGATCCTGCCCAGGATCTATACAGGGGTCACTACAGGCGTTCCCCCAGCAGTCACATATGGGCCCTGCAGAGGTTCTATACGCAGCTCCACAGCGGTCTCTGGCTGTCCCTTCCCATCCCCCTGGGGAATGCAGGGAAGCCGGGAGCAGCAGCACCGAGGCCCACAGGGCACATGGTGTGCAGTCCATAAGTACTGGGGTACAATCAGGGCAAGGGGGCTCAGCGGGTGCCCCCCAGGCCCTAAGGATCCCATATGTCCCCACAGATCCTGTGCCTGGTGACCCTGGTGTGCTTCGGGGCGTCGCACTCGGGCTACGCGGGGCTGGCGGCCGTGGAGCTGGTGTTTGCAGCGCTGGTGCTGCTGGCCTGGAGCTGCCGCCTGCCGCCCCGGCTGCCCCTGCTGCACTGGAGCTGGACTGTGCGTGGGTCTGGGGGGGCTCGGGGGGCATTAGAGGGGGTTTGGGGGGCATTGGGGGGGATGCGAGGGGGTTTGAGGGGCTGGGGAGGGGCTGGGGAGGGGTTTGGGGGGCACTGGGGGGGATTCGGGGGGCTTTGAGGAGCATTGGGGGGGCTGGGGAGGGGTTTGGGGGGCTGGGGAGGGGTTTGGGGGGCTGGGGGGAAGATTGGGGGGCCCTGCAGTGTCTGAGTGGGGGATTGTCCCAGGGGTTGGGGGTCCCTGGGGGGAATCCCTGCAGGTGGGGAGGGTCCCCAGAAGGTTTGGGGGTCTCTGAGGGGTCCCATCTGTGCCCCCCAGGACTTCACGCGCTGCATCATCGGGGCTCTGCTCTTCCTCATCACCTCCCTCATCGTCATCGTCGGCTCCCGGAACGGCGCTGGCATCGCGGGAGGGGTGAGGGGGGAATTTGGGGTCTGGGCTGGGGGGGCTCTGAGCCCCCTCGGGTATTGGGGCTCCTGACCAGAGCGTGGGGAGGGGGCTGGGGGGTGCAGGGGGTCTAGGGGAAGTTTGGGGGTCTCATTCCCCGTCTCCCCGCAGGTGTTCGGGATCCTGGCCGGGGTCCTCCTGGGGTACGACGCCTACATCACCCTCCCCACCCGGCAGGGCCACACCGCCGCCCCCACTGGTGTGTACTGGGAGCACTGGGAGGGGGTTGCTGCTCTGTGAGAGGGTACTGGGAGCACCGCAAAGGACCTATGGGGGAGAACTGGGAGCACTGGGAGATGACCCATGGGAGTAACTGGGAGAACTGGGACAGGGAGGGCAGCCCTCCTGGAGAAACTGGGAGGAACATGCAGAGGAGAACTGGAAACCCTGGGAGGGCCTTGCTGCCCTGTGGAGGGAACTGGGGGGAAGCCCGGGGGGCTGGGGATCCCCGGAGGGTTTGGGGGTCCCAGGGGCTGTAACCGATCCCCCGCTTTGTCCCCCCTCCAGAGTCCCCAGACGGTGCCTGAACAACCCAACGACCCACACGGAACGTCCCCAAACCTCCTCCGCACCACAGGGGGACCCCCAGCCTTAAATTATTGAGGGGTCCCGACGCCTGGCTCCCCCCGGGGGGGGACAGGGGGAGATCTGGGGGTCCCTCAGGGGTTGCGCCTCCCCCAAATGCCTTTGCAAGTGCCTTGAACCGCCAGTGCCTCAATTTCCCCCTGAGAAGACCCCATCCCCCTCAGGTTTAAAGGTGCCCTTGTCCCTCACGGGTTTAGGGGTGCCTGCCTCAGTTTCTGGGGTGCTTCCGTTACTTTTTGGGGTGTTCCCCCCCGTGCCCCAGCCCGCGGGAGGCTTTTGGGGGCAACATATCGGGAAATAAAGGGTTTTTATTACTGCATTACCGGCGCCGGTGGGTCTGTCGCGACACCAGCCTTGTCGGGGGCTGTTTATAGATGCTGAGGGGTCTTGTCCCGGCGCCCCACAATGGACTCCCAAACCCCGCAGAGCACAGTTCCCCTCACGGTTCCCGCCTGGTGAGAATGGGTGGGTCTCCCCTCATGGAAAAAGGGCGGGAGACCGCCCCCCTTTGCTCACGGGAAAAAGAGAAACCTTCCCTCCCTCCTCACGGAAAAGGGCGGGAAACTCCCCGTCCCCTCACAGAAAAAGGGAGGAAACTCCTTCACCCCCCATGAAAATATCCGGAAACTCCCCGTCCCCTCACGGAAAAGGAAACCCCCGCTCCCCTCACGGAAAAAGGCGGGAAAACTGAACCCCGTTCGCGTCCCGCCCCGCGCATGCGCGGTGCCAAAGGGAGGACACCCCCACCACACACACACACACCGCGCACCCTCCCCTCGCGCCTCCCGCCGCGTGCACGCGCCCTACGCCCTACGCCCGCCGCCCACCTCAGCCGCCGCCGCTCCGCCCTCACCGCTCCCGCCGCGTCCGTTCCGCTTTCCTCCCGCGGGCCCTCTCTCCGGTCCTTCCCCAGCGCGTTCCCGGTACGGCGGCGAGCGGGAGGGGCCGTGCGGGGCGGGGGCAGGAGGGGTGGGGAGGTTATGAGGGGGAGGGGGAGCCGCGCGCGCCGGGGTGGGCGGGGCGGCGCGTGCGCGGGCATTGAGGCGGTGGGGGGGGGCGGTGGGGGGGGGGCGGTGGTGGGGCCGGGTCGGCGCATGCGCAGTGGTTCGGTGAGGATTTGCGCTGGGAGTGCGAGTGTTGGATTTAATACAAAAATAAAGATTTATATCAACGCGGTTTAAGGGGCTTGTAGTGGTCTGAGCAGCCCCGGGGGGACCTCCCGTAACCCGTGGGTGTGGGTTGGGGCCACAGGATCTCCCCGGGACCCCGCGTTTTGTGTGCCCGCCGACATAAACGGTGGCGCGTTTAGGGTAGGACCTACAAATAAACGAGAGAAGCTATAAATAAATAACGTAAATAAACCTTTGGGCGCCCCCCGTGTGAGCAGGGGGTGCTTACAGCCCTGCCATGGGCCGCTCCTCCAAGGACAAGCGGGACATTTACTACAGGCTGGCCAAGGAGGGCGGCTGGAGAGCCCGCAGCGCCTTCAAACTGCTGCAGCTGGAGCAGCGCTTCCAGCTCTTCCGCGGTACTGGCGGCACTGGGGGCACTGGGAGTGACTGGGAGTGACTGGGGGCACTGGGACAGCGCTGGGGGAGGTGCTGGGGGTGATGGGGGCACTGGGAGAGCGCTGTGGGGAGGCACTGGCAGTGACTGGGGGCACTGGGACAGCACTGGTGGTGTGGGGGGTGCCAGGGGTGTGGGAGCACTGGTGGGTAACAGGGAGTACTGGTGTAACTGGTGTCACCGGCGGGTCCCAGGGGTCACTGGTGTCACTGGTGTCGCTAACTGGTGTCACTGGTGTCACTAACTGGTGTCACTGGTGTCACTGGTGTCGCTAACTGGTGTCGCTCACTGGTGTCACTGGTGTCACTCATTGGTGTCACTGGTGTCCTGGGGTCCCAGGGGTCCGCCGGGCCGTGGATCTTTGTGCCGCCCCCGGGAGCTGGAGCCAAGTGCTGAGTCGGCACCTCAGGTGGGACTGGGAGCACTGGGGGGCACTGGGGGAAATGGGGGGACACTGGGAGGGCACTGGGGGCAATGGGAATCCCAGACCCAGCGGGGGGGCTCAGGGACGATTGTTTGGGGGTTCCAGGGGGAGCACTGCGGTGCCAGGGGGGCACTGGGGGTCTGGGGGGTGGCAGTGAGGGGTCCCAGGGGGGCACTGGGGGGCACTGGGGGTCTGTGGGAGGTCCCAGGGGTTCCCAGGGGGGGTCCCAGGGGGTCCCAGGGGGTCCCAGGGCTCACCCCCCTGACCCCCCAGGGGCTCCGAGGGCTCCCCAGCCCAGGTGGTGGCCGTGGATCTCCAGGCCATGGCGCCGCTGCCGGGGGTGCTGCAGATCCAGGGGGACATCACCAAGGTGGGACGCCCCGAGACCCCCAGAGACCCCCAGAGACCCCCAGAGACCCCTGAGACCCCCCTGACCCTACAGCCCCCTGGGACACCCCCAGACTCCATTTTCCCTCCTGCTGGGCCCTCCTGACCCCCTGGCCCCATTTTCCATCCCAAGACCCCAAATCACCCCACAGAGACCCCCGAGCCCATTTCCCCTCCCCAGGACCCCCAGACCCCGTTCCTGCCCCCCAGACCCCATTCCCCCCCCCCCAGACCCCATTTCTCAGCCCCCAGACCCCATTTCCCCCCCCCCAGACCCCATTTCTCAGCCCCCAGACCCCATTTCCTCCCCTGTGCCCCCCAGGCCTCCACGGCCCAGGAGATCCAGCGCCACTTTGAGGGGCTCCCCGCTGACCTGGTGCTCTGTGATGGGGCCCCCGACGGTGAGACTGGGGGGGGCTGCACCCCAGGGGGCACCTGAACCCCCCCAAACGTCCCCTCAACCCCACATTTCCCCCCCAAACCCCCCGCTGACCCCAAATTCCCCCCACCAGTGACCGGCCTGCATGATCTGGACGAATACATCCAGGCCCAGCTGCTGCTGGCGGTGAGTGGGCTCCAAACCCCCCCAAAATCCCCCCCAAAAACCTCCTGGGGTCCCCCCAAAACCCCTGAGGGGGAGTCAGACCCCCCCAGGCTCCCCCAAATCTCCTTTTTGGGGGGCTCTCCTCCTACAGGCGCTGAACATCACCACCCACGTGCTGAGGAGAGGAGGCACCTTCGTGGCAAAGGTGGGGCCTGAGGGGAGCCCCCAAAATCAGGGGGGGCTCCCCAGCCCCCCCGACCTCAAAAAGGGGGGGAGAGCCAGGAATTTGGTCTGGGGGGCGGAAAGGGTTCCTAGAAATGTCCCCAGAGAGCTCCCAATGACCCCCAGGGACCCCCAAATCCCTCCAGGAGCCCCAGAATCCCCCCAGGACCCCTCAACCCATCCCCAGACACCCCCAGTGCCCCCCTGACCCCACTGCCCCCCCAGATTTTCCGGGGCAAGGACGTGACCCTGCTCTACTCCCAGCTGCGCCTCTTCTTCCCCGAGGTCACCTGCGCCAAACCCCGCAGCAGCCGCAACTCCAGCATCGGTCAGAGCCCCTCGGGCTTTGGGGGGACCCCTGGGGTTTGGCGGGGAGCCCCTCGGTTGTGGGGAACCCCCCTGAGTTTGGGGAACCCCCCTGAGTTTGGGGGACGCCCCTGAGTTTGGGGAACCCCCCTGAGTTTGGGGCCCCACTTAGTTTGGCCCCCCTGTTCCCGCAGAGGCGTTCGTGGTGTGCCGCGGGTACAGCCCCCCCGAGGGCTTCGTGCCCACCATGGACAACCCCCTGCTGGAGCCTGGGGCCGGTGAGGGGGGCCTGGGGGCATCTGGGGGTCCCTGGGGGGATCTGGGCGCCCCTGGGGGTCATTGAGAGGTGTCTGGGGACATTTCAAGGGTTCCTCGGGGGGACTTGGGGTGTTTGGGGGGGGATCTCTGAGGACATTTTGAGGGGTCCCTGGGGTGTCTGGGTGTCTTGGGAGGCATCTGGGGACAGTTTGAGGGGTCCCTGAGAGGGTTTGGGGGTCCCTGGGGTCATTGGGGTGTCTGGGGGTGCTTGGGAGGTCTCTGGGGACATTTTGAGGGATCCCTGAGGGGATTTTGGGGTCTCCGAGGGATTTTGGTGGGTCCCTGTCCTTCTGGGGGGGGTAAATTGTGCCCCCTGGGGTTTGGGGAGCCCCCCCGGGGTTTGGGGTGCCCCCCAGCCCCCGGTGCCCCCCAGGCCTGGCGCTGGCGCAGCTCTCGGGCCCCTCCCGGGTCATCGTTCCCTTCGTGGCCTGCGGGGACCTGAGCGCCTTCGACCCCGACCGCACCTACCCCCTGCAGGTACTGGGGGGCACTGGGCTGTACTGGGGGGACTGGTCTGCACTGGTCCGTACCAGTCTGTACCGGTCTGCACTGGTCCATACTGGTCTGTACTGGTCCGTACTGGAGCCCTCTCCCCGCAGCTGGACCCGGCCCAGCCCTACTCCTACGTGCCCCCCCCCGCGCCCCCCATCGCCCCCCCCTACGCCCGGGCCTGCCGCCTGCGCCGGGGGGGCGCCCCTGGGGGGGCTGAGGAGCCCGGGACCCCCCCGAGTGTGCAAGGACCCCCCCGGCGGGAGATGGGCGTGCAAGGAGCCACGAGCGAGCAAGGAGGAGCAGCCTCCTGCGAGGGGACAAGTGTGCAAGGGCCCCCATGCGAGGGGATGAGTGTGCAAGGATCCATGTGCAAGGAACAGGAAAGAGCCTCGTTTGAGGGGACGAGTGTGCAAGAACTCATGTGTGAAATGAGTGTGCAAGAGCGTGCGTGTGAGGAGCTGTGCCACCTCAGTCTCTTGGACTGAAACTTCTGCAAGGGCCCTCCTGGGTGTGCAAGGCATGCCCCCCCCGTGGTGCAGCCCCTCCCCTTGCACACGCGCGTGCCGCACCCCCAGTAAACGCCCCCTGGTGGCTGCCTCTGGGGCTTTGGTGCCTTTATTGAAACCGAGGGGGGCTCGGGGGGGACCCCCAGCTCTGGGGGGACCCTCAGGAGGGGTCTGGGAGGACCCTCCGGGGTGTCCTGAGGCTCGGGGGGGATTCGGGGGGGTTTGGAGGGGGATTTGGGGGATCCTTGTGGGGTTTGGGGGTCCTGGGGGGTTTGAGGGGATCCACCTGGCCTCGGGGGGTCCTAGGGGGTTTGGGGGCTCCCCGGGTGCACTGGGGGCGTTCCTGAGGGACCCCCTGAAGTTTTGGGGGTCTCGGGGGAGGTTTGGGGACCCCCTCAGGCTGGAGGGGCCTGGGGGATCCCCCCAACTTGGGGGGTTTGATGGGGTTTGGGGGCTGAGAGGTTCCCCTGAGGTCTGGGGGTGCCCGGAGGAGATGGTGCTGGTTTTGGGGGGGTGTCCCCGGTTCCGGGGGTGCCCCCGTTTCCAGGGGGGGTGTCTCCATTTTGGGGGTGTCCCTGTTTCCAGGGGGGGTGTCTCCATTTTGGGGGTGTCCCCGTTTCCAGGGGGGGTGTCTCCATTTTGGGGGTGCCCCCGTTTCCAGGGGGGGTGTCTCCATTTTGGGGGTGTCCCCGTTTCCGGGGGGGTGTCTCCATTTTGGGGGTGTCCCTGTTTCCAGGGGGGGTGTCTCCATTTTGGGGGTGTCCCCTGTTTCCAGGGGGGGGTGTCTCCATTTTGGGGGTGTCCCCGTTTCCAGGGGGCGTCCCTGGTTTCGGGGGGGGTGTCCCCGTTTCCGGGGGGCTCAGTCCTTGCCGCGCGAGGCCTCGGCGTTGGCGCGCAGCACGGCGCCGGGGCTGGGGTACGGCCGCTGCTGGAACAGGGGCCCGGCCGCCGTCGTGTCCGCGCCCGTCTTGGCCTCGTTGCGCTTGGGCAGCCCCGTGGACCACGTCCCCCTGCAGGGACAGCGCCGGGGAGATCACAGGGGGTCCCCCCAAAACTGGGGGTGCCCCAAACCCCGCCCCGGCTCGTTCTGTACCGCGGCGCGTCCGAGTAGGCGCTGGGGTCCATGGGGTCCAGCTCCTCGTCCTTGCGGCCGCCTGGGGGGGCAAGGGGGGGGTCAGCGCAGTCTGGGTTTGGGCTGTGAGGGCTCAGAGACCCCCGAAATCCCGGAGGACCCCCCCTGCCCCCCACACTGAGCACCTTTCTTGCTCTTGGGGTAGGGCGCCAGCTCCTCGCGCCGGTGGGAGCGGCGCTCCCGCGGCGCCTCCTCCTTCTCGTGGCCCCTCTCGGGGGCCTCGTCGGGCTCTGCGGGGGTACCCCCAGCTCAGGGAGGGGCACAGGGACCCCAAATCCCCCCTCGGGGGTTTTGGGGACCCCCCTGCCCCGTGTCCTGGACCCACCTGGGTTCCCCTTGAGCCTCTTGGCGGGTTTGGTGATGACGGAGTTGGGGTCGTTAGGGGACAGCCAGGACACCAGGTCGGTCTCCACGTTCCAGTAGTAGGGCAGCCCGCTGAGGGGGGGCAGCAGGGGTGGAGGGCTGTGGGGGGCCTGCAGACCCCAGGGAGGGGCCCTATGGACCCTGGAGGGCCCTGCAGACCCCAGGGTGCCTGATGAAGGCTTCTCTAGGGGCCACAGCATCGCCAAAGGGTCCCCGTAGAGCCCAAGGGTGGCACCCTGACCCCACAGCACCCGGGGAGGGCGATTCCCTGCAGCCCCTACAGCACCGGGGGGCCCCTGCAGCCAGCAGGCGGGGCTCAGCAGGAGGGGGCGGGGTCTCGGCAGCAGGGGCGGGGTCTCAGCAGAAGGGTCGGGGTCTCAGCAGAAG
Organism: Phylloscopus whistleri; assembly: GCA_017589585.1. Taxonomy (NCBI): domain Eukaryota; kingdom Metazoa; phylum Chordata; class Aves; order Passeriformes; family Phylloscopidae; genus Phylloscopus; species Phylloscopus whistleri. The sequence goes on from JADMLD010001235.1 coordinate 47,280, forward strand.
GGTCAGGGTCTCAGCAGCAGGGGCGGGGTCTCAGCAGGAGGGGCGGGGTCTCAGCAGAAGGGTCGGGGTCTCAGCAGAAGGGTCGGGGTCTCAGCAGGAGGGGCGGGTCTCAGCAGAAGGGTCGGGGTCTCAGCAGGAGGGGCGGGTCTCAGCAGAAGGGTTGGGGTCTCAGCAGCAGGGGCGGGTCTCAGCAGAAGGGTCGGGGTCTCAGCAGCAGGGGCGGGTCTCAGCAGGAGGGGCGGGTCTCAGCAGAAGGGTCAGGGTCTCAGCAGAAGGGTCGGGGTCTCAGCAGCAGGGGCGGGTCTCAGCAGGAGGGGCGGGGTCTCAGCAGGAGGGGCGGGTCTCAGCAGGAGGGGCGGGGTCTCAGCAGCAGGGGCGGGTCTCAGCAGGAGGGGCGGGTCTCAGCAGAAGGGTCGGGGTCTCAGCAGAAGGGTCGGGGTCTCAGCAGCAGGGGCGGGTCTCAGCAGGAGGGGCGGGGTCTCAGCAGCAGGGGCGGGTCTCAGCAGAAGGGTCAGGGTCTCAGCAGAAGGGTCAGGGTCTCAGCAGGAGGGTCGGGGTCTCAGCAGGAGGGGCGGGTCTCAGCAGGAGGGGCGGGGTCTCAGCAGGAGGGGCGGGTCTCAGCAGGAGGGGCGGGTCTCAGCAGGAGGGGCAGGGCTCAGCAGGAGGGGCGGGGTCTCACCAGGTGGGGTCGATGACTTTGTACCAGGGCGGCATCAGCCCCTCGAGCCGCGAGGCCTCGTAATCCACGTGGGCGTCATCGTAATCCTCGGCAATGATCTCCTCCTCGGGCTCTGGGCGGGGCCGTCAGCCTGGCCCTGCCCACTGCCACACCTACTGCCACACCCATGGCCACGCCCACTGCCCTGCCCACTGCCACACCCTCTGCCACGCCCAGTGCAAACAGTACCACACCCACTGCCCATAGCCCCGCCCACTGCCCATAGCCACGCCCACAGCCCCATCAGAGAGGATTATCCTCCCTTAGGCTCTGGGGCCGGGGCCATCATTGGCTCCACCCACTTCCCTTTAACACCACCCACTGCCCTCTAACCCCGCCCCCACGAACTTGGAGGTGGGATCACTCAGGCCACGCCCACAGCCCCGCCCCAAAGCCCCGCCCCCATTCTCACCAGGCTCCACGTGCTTGAGCAGCCCCCGCTTGGCCAGGCGGGACTGCAGCGCCACGGGCAGCGGCATTGCCCCGCCGGGACACCGGGAACACCGGGAACGTACCGGGAACACCGGGAACGCCGCAGAGCCCCGGGACACGCTGGGGGGGCACAGGAGGGGCACCGTCACTGCCAGGACTCTCCCCCCGGGATTCCCCGGGAATGACGCAGGTGTCCCGGGCGCCCCCCAGGAGTGCGGATCCCTCCCGGGACACCCCCGGGACCCGCTGAGGACCCTCCGAATCCCCCCCGGTGCTTCCCGTAACCCTGGATACAGCCCCCCCGCCCCGGTAATCCCGAACGCTCTCGACGTTCTTCAGAACCCTCGGAGTGCCCCGGGACACTCTGGTTCAGTCCCGGTTCGCTCCGTTCCGTGCCGGTTACCCCCTCGGTTCCCCCGGTTCGGTCCCGGTTGCCCCAGTACAGTCCCAGTTACCCCAGTATAGTCCCAGTTACCCTGGTTCGGTCCCAGTTACCTCGGTTCGGTTCCGGTTCCCCCGTTTCGGTCCCGGTTACCCCAGTACAGTCCCAGTTACCCCAATATAGTCCCAGTTACCCCGGTCCGGTCCTGGTTCCTCCCGTTCACTCCCGGTTGCCCCAGTACAGTCCCAGTTACCCCAGTACAGTCCCAGTTCCCCCGGTTCGGTCCCAGTTACCCCAGTACAGTCCCAGTTCTCCCGGTTCGGTCCCAGTTCCCCCCATTCGGTCCCGGTTCCCCCGGTTCGGTCCCGGTTGCCCCAGTACAGTCCCAGTTCCCCCCGTTCGGTCCCAGTTCCCCCGGTTCGGTCCCAGTTACCCCCGTTCGGTCCCGGTTGCCCCAGTACAGTCCCAGTTCCCCCGGTTCGGTCCCGGTTCCCGCGGATCCCCCCGGAAGCCGCCGCCGACCCCGAGCCGCTCACGTGACCGCGCTGCCCCCTTGGCCCCGCCCCCGTTGCCCCGGTAACCGCCCGGCCTGACCCGCCGCCGTCCCGCGCGCCGCCGCCGGTCACGTGACCCCACTCCGACCAATCAGCGGGCGGGACGACGCGGTCGCTCAGCCAATCAGCGCCCGGCAGCCCGGCGGGAGCGGCGCGTGGCCCGCACGGGCGCCGCCATGTTGGGGGGGGCCGCGGGCCCCGCTGTGTTTTTGTAGGGTCGCCTTTAAAAATGGCGGGCGCCGGGGGCGGCGGCGCCTGGAGCGGGCTGCAGCCCCCTCCCGGTGTTCGCGTGGGGTCTGCAGCCCCCGCTGCTCGCACAGAGCCCACCCGGCCCAGGTGACAGCGGCTCCAGTGACACCCAACGGGGGCGCCGCCCCTTTATTAAAGCTTTGCTCGTGGGGTCAAAGGTCACCGTGCAGCGGTCGGGGGTCCCTGAGGCGGCCACGGGGGTCACAGTGCAAAGGTCACGCCCGTGGGGGAGGGCAAAGGTCAAAGGTCACCACCAAAGTCCCCACAAGCAATCAGAGGTCAAAGGTCACCATCAGAAGGTCACCAGGAGGTCCCTGAGGTCAGAGGCCACCGAGAGAGCTCAGAAGCCCCAGCAGAGGTTGGCACAAGGGGTCAGCAGGAGAGGTCAGGGGTCACACAGAGGTCAGAGGTCACCGCGGGGGGGGTCAGGCCAAGCGGCAGCCGCGGGAGCGGGAGCGGGGGTGGGGCTGGGGGGGTGGAGAGGGGCCGGGGGGGCCCCCGGGGGAACGGAGCTGTGGGGGGAGGGGGATGGGCTCCCCCAGGAACAGCCCCTCCCAGGAGGAGGAGGAGGAGGAGGAGGAGGATGAAGGCCAGCGGGGGCGGCCCCTCCCCCGCCGCACCCGCGACGTCGGGGGGGAGCCCTTGGGGGGGGAGGGGCACCGCCCCGGGGGGGGAGGGGCGGCACGGGGGGGGACGCAGGGGGTGGGGGGAGGGGGGGCGGCAGGGGAGGGGCGGGAGGTGGCCCCCAGCTCCGGCATCGAGTGGCGATGGGGGCCCCCCCCGCCGGAACCGGGGCTGCGAGCCTGCGGGGGAGGGGCGCGGTTAACCCCGGGACCCCCCCAGTGCCCCCCCAGAGCTCCCAGTGACCCCCAAGAGCTCTCAGTGCCCCCCCAGGGCTCCCAGTGACCCCCCAGCAGCTCCCAGTGCTCCCCAGACCCTCTCAGGACACCCCAGACCCCCCAAAACCCCTCCCCATCTCCCCCCCGCCCCTCCCAGTCCCCAAAGACCCCCCCCCAGGCCCCCCCAAAATCTCCCGAACCCCCCTCTCCACCCCCCCCAGCGCCCCCCCCTCACCTGCCGGGGGTCCCCCGCCCCAGGAGCGCCGCTGGGGGGCGCTGCGGGGGGCGCGGGGGGGCCCCTGGGCGCAGCGGGGGGAGCAGAAGATTTGCCCCCCCCGGGGCAGGAAGGGGCGGCCCAGCAGGGGGCGCCCGCAGGGGGCGCAGCGGAAGCAGCCGGGGAGGGCGTGCCAGTGCTGCCCCCTGTGGGTGACGTGCGGGGACTGCAGCTCTGCGGACAAGGGGGACAGTGAGGGGGCAATGGGGACAGTGGGGACAATGGGGACAGTGGGGACAGTGAGCGACAGTCAGGGACAGTGGGGGTGCCAGTGCTGCCCCCTGTGGGTGCCGCGGGGCGCTGCAGCTCGGGGGAGGGGCTCTGGGGGCTCCATGAGCCGAGGTGGGGGCTGGGATCTCTTCGGGACTCCTTGGACCCCCTCCAGCCCCCCCCGATTCCCCGGGAACCCCTCCTTGGGCACCCTTGGGACCCCTCCTGACTCCCCCCAGCACCTTCTGAACAGCCCCGGGACCCCCAACCCCCCTGGGGACATCCGGACCGCCCCTCACCAATGGGGTCCCCACAGGTGTCACACAGGTGGGCACGGCGGGCGTGGCAGGGGGGGCACAGGGGCTGCCCCCCCTCGGGCAGGCTCTGGGGGTCCAGGGGCCCCTCACATTCCAGGCAGCGCAGGTGCCGCAGGTGCCAGCGGCGCCCCCCGGCCTCGGTCCAGCGCCCTCCGAAAATCAGCTGGGGGGGCGGAAAAAGGGGGGATGAGGGGTACCCAGCACCCAGAGAACCCCTTGGGCCCCATAACCGCCCCACAGCGCCCCATAGCCACCCCATAACCACCCCACAGCCACCCTTTAACTGCCCTATAACTGCCCCATAACCACCCCATTCCTGCCCCATCCCGCTGCCATCCCCATTCCCGCTGTCCCCTCTGTCCCCCCTGTCCCCCTGTCCCCACCTCGTCGCAGGCGGGGCAGCGCGCCCGCAGGCTGTCCCCGTGGTGCCTCCCGCAGAGCAGGCGCCCCCCGGTGGCGGGGCAGAAGTACAGCAGGTCCACCAGCGGCTGGCGGCAGCGCTGGCAGCGGAAGCAGCGCGGGTGCCAGGCCAGGCCCAGCCCCGCCCGCGCCGCAAACACAGCCAGGGCCCCGCCCCGCACCGCGCCCCCGCACTGCCGGGGGGACAGGGGACAGTCAGGGACGGGGGACAGCGGGGATAATGGGGACAGCGGGGATAATGAGGACAGGGGGACATGGGGACAGGGGGACAGGGGACGGTCAGGGACAGGGGGGACAGTGAGGGGCAATGGGGACACTGGGGATAATGGGGACATTGGGACACGGGACAGTCAGGGACAATGGGGACAGTGGGAACAGGGGCGCAATGGGGACAGTGAGGGGCAATGGGGACACGGGGGCAATGGGGATAATAGGGACAGCGGGGTGCCCATTTTTGGGGTGCCGTTTTTGGGGTGCCCCGACCTCCTGGCAGATGGTCCCGGCGCTGGTGAGGGGGAGGGGTCGGACGCTCCCTTGGCCCAAATTCTCCCGTTTCCGGCGTTGAGCGAAAAGTTTGAACTCCCGACGCTCAACCTCGTCCAGGTTGTGGCAAAACTGGGGCTGGGGAGGGGCGGGAGCTCAGAAATGCCCCAAATCACCCCAATAATACCCCAAAACCACTCAGAAACACCCAGACAGCCCAAAAACGTCCTCGAAAAATCCAAATCCGCCCCAAAAACGCCCTCCAACAACCCAAACCCACCCCCAAAACGCCCCCAAACAACTGAAATCCACCCCAAAAAGTCTTTGAACAACCCAAATCCACCCTCAAAATGCCCCTGAAAAATCCAAATCCACCCAAAAACATCCTCAAAAAGCCCAAACGCACCCAAACCTGCCCCGCACACCCCGTGCCCCCCGCGCCCCGTCACCTCCAGGTCGTGCGGGGGCAGCTGCCGCAGCAGCTCCCGCAGGCGGTGCCGCTCCCCGGGGCTGCGCAGCCGCGGCACCTGAGCCGGGGGCAGCTGCGAGAAGTACTGGGAGACCTGGGGGCGGGGCCATGGGGCGGGGCTTAGTGGGGCGGGGCCAGAGGGGCGGGGTCATGGGCGGGGCTTAGCGGGGTGGGGCCGCACTGGGACAGATAGGGCAGTACTGGTACACCTGGGGGTGGGGCTTAGCAGGGCGGGGCCTCATGGAAGCAGGTAGGACAGAAATGATACACCTGGGGGCGGGGCTTAAAGGTGTGGGGTGGGGCCTTGGCAGGGTGTGGTCAGAGGGGCGGGGCCTAGCAGGGTGGGGTGCAAGGGGCGGGGCCTCACTGGGGCAGAAAGGACAGTGTGGTGACACCCGAGGAGGGCGGGGCTTAGCGGGGTGGGACACAAAGGGTGGGGTTTGGATGTGTGGGTGGGGCTTAGTGGGGTGTGGCCAGATGGGCGGGGCTTAGCAGGGCAGGGCCTCACTGGGCAGGCAGGACAGTCCTGCCACACCTGGGAGGGTGGGGCTTAGGAAGGCGGGGCATGAGGGGCGTGGCCTCAGTGGTGTATGTGGAGGGCTCAGGGGGTCCCGCGGGGGTTTGGGGTCTCTCCAGGGTTCAGGGGGTCCTGGGGGGGGCTCAGAATCTGGCGCAGTTTTTGGGGGGCAGGGCGGGGGGCGTTCCCGGTGTTACCTGGTCGGGGCTGAGGCCAGGGGGGGCCCAGGCGAACTCCTCGGCCGGGCACCCCGAGTCCTCGGAGCCGGGGGGGGGCGGGGGCTCGGGGAGCAGCCGGGACAGGACCCCCTGCAGCCCCGGCGGGACCCCCCCCCCGACGTGCTCCCCCCGTGGGCATTTGCAGTGCTGGCAGATCTTCCTGGGGGGCACCCCAAAATCCTCCTCAGCCCGGGGGGGCACCCCAAAATCACCCCCCATCCCGGGGAACACCCCAAAATCCCCCTCCCAGCCCAGACAGCCCCAAATTTGGGATTTTGGGGCTCTTCGGAGGGGATGAGAAGGATGAGGGGGATTTGGGCGGGGGGGAGTTTGGGGCACCAGAGCTCCCCTGACACCCTCGTTTTCTGTCCCCCCCCAGCCCCGGTGGGGCACCCCAAAATCACCCCAAACCAATGAGGACACCCCTAAATCCCCCCCCAGCCCAGGGGAACACCCCAAACCTCCCCCCCAGACAAAAGGGGCACCCCAAGCCGCGGTCTGACCTCCAGGGGTGCTCCTGGAAGCCGGGGCAGAGCTCCCGGCACGCCCGGCACGGGCGGCCCCGCTCGGGGTCCTCGGCCTGGGGGGGCAGGGAGGGCCCGGGGGGTCACGGGAGGCTGCGAGGGACCCCCAAAAGTGGGGGCTGGGGGCGCTACAAGGGGTCAGGGGGCGGGGGGGGGTCAGGGGTAAATCCCAAAAACGGGGTCGGGGGTGGGGGCGGGGGTGGGGGGGTGTCACACCCCAAAATGGGAGTCGGGGGCTTGGGGTGCGACCACCGCAAATGGGGCCGGGGGTGCGGGGGGGGATTCACCCCCTGATCCCCCCGCCCCACAGCCCCCCCAGAGCCCTCCATAACCTAAACCGCCCCAGAGCCCCCGCAGAGCCCCCCCAGAGCCCCCCAGAGCCTACAGAGACCCAAAGCCACCCCGAACTCCCTGAGCCCCCAGAGCCCCCCGAGCTCCCCAAAGCCCCCAAAACCCCTGAGACCCCGAACCCTTTCCTTGAGCCCCCCCGAGGCAGAGAGCGCCCCCCCCCAAACCCCCGGGAACCCCTGCCCCCCACCCCTGCCCCCCGACCCCGCCCGAGCTCCCCCGAGCCCCCCCCGAGCCCCCCGCCCCTCACCTCTCGCTCCGATCGCCGCCGCCGGGACCCCCGCGTGAACATGGCGGGCCTTGGCCACGCCCCCGACCACGCCCCTAGGTGTAGACCACGCCCCCTCACATGCCTGCTCCCTCCGTGGCGGCCACGCCCCTCATCTGCAGTGGGCCCCGCCCCTCCGGCCCCGCCCAGACCCCACGAGGCCACGCCCCCGACAGACCCACCTGGCGTTGCCTGGCAACCGCACAGCCACGCCCCCGGCAGCGCTAGCCACGCCCCCGCTCGAACTGGGGAGGATTGGGGGCTCTGAGATGTCGGGGGCTTTGGGGGCTCAGGGAGTTTTGCGGGGCTCAGCGGGTTTGGAAGGTTCGGGGGGCGCTCAGGAGGGTCAGGGGTTTTGGGGGGTTTGCGGGGATTTCGGGGCTCAGGGGGCTCGGAGGGTTTGGGGGCTCGGGGGATTTTGGGGGGCTCCGGAGGGATCTCGGTGTTTCGAGAAGTTGGACAATTTTGGGGCCGTTCAGGGGATTTTGGGGGCTCCGGGGTGGGGATTCGGGTGAGGTGGGCGTGGCCTCATCTCCTCAAGCCCCGCCCCCCGGCGCTTATCGCGTTTGGGGGAGCCCCAAAAGCTCGGGGGGGGCTCAGAGCTCCTTGTTCGTCCTCAGCGCGGGACAACAGGTGCGGGGGCCGGGGGTGCCTGGGGGGGCCTGGGGGGGCCGGGACCCCCGGGCGGGGCTGGGGAGGGGTCCGGGAGGGTCCTGGGGGGGTCCTGGGGGGATCCTGGGGGGGTCCTGGGGGGGTCCTGGGGGGATCCCGGCCCCTCTGGGAGGGTTTCGGGGGGTCTGGAGTCCCCCGAGTGTGGGGAGGAGGCACCTGGAGGTCGCCTCTGGGGGAACTTTGTGGGGCTCTGGAGGAGTTTGGGGTGATTTGGGAATTTTGGGGGCGATTTGGGGATTTTTGGGGGCAATTTGGGGATGTTTGGGATGAGTTTTGGGGTCTTTGGGGGGTTTGGGGACAGTTTGGGGGCGAATTGGGAATTTTGGGGGAAGTTTGGGGGCGATTTGGGGGGTTTGGAGGGAGTTTTGGGGTGATTTTCGGGGAGTTTTGGGGCGATTTGGGGTTTTTGGGGGGTGATTTGGGGGTTTTTGGAGAGTTTTGCGGGCTCGAGGGGGATCTTGGGGCGTTGCGGGGCTTTTTTGGGATTTGGGGGTTTGGGACCCCCGAGCCGGTTGGGGGGGGGCGGTCTGCGGGGGGGTCCTGGACCTTCCCCTGGAGAGGCCCCAGGAATTTGGGGGTTCCAGCCCCCTCCAAATCCCCCAAAATCCCGGGGGAGAGGGACAGAGGGGCTGGAGGGCTCCTGCGCCCTCAAATCCCCCCGAATCCTCCCCCGGTCGCGTTTTTGGGGGGATTTTGGGGTTTTTGGGAGGATTTTGGAGTTTTTGGGGGGGTTGGGACACCCCAAATTCCCTCCCCGCGGTCACGTGACCCGGCCGGCTCCAGGTGCCGGGGGCTGATAAGGAGCTGATAAGGGGGGGGGGGAGGGGCCACACCCACCCCCCCAAAAGCGCCCCCCCAAAAAATGGGGCGGAGGCGCCTGGGTGGGGCCGATGGGGGGGAGGGGCAGCTTTGGGGGTCCTGGGGCCGGGATCCCCAACTCCCCCCCCGGGACCCCCTGAGGAGCCCCCAAACCCCCCAGAAAGGGGCGGTGACAGGGGGGATGGGGGGATTAGGGGGTATTTGAGGGATTTTTGGGGAGGATTCTCGGGATTTTCAGGTTTTCGGGGGTTTGGGGGGATTTTCGTCATTTTGCGGGAGGTTTTCGGGATTTTGGGGGGGATTTCGTGGGGATTTGGAGGATTTTTGGGGGATTTTCGGGATTTTCGGGGGATTCTTGGGATTCGGGGTGGGTTTCGGGATTTTGGGGGGAGATTTGGGGCATTTCGGGGGGGATTGTCGGGGGATTTTGAGGAGATTTTCGGGGTTTTTTGAGGGGGGATTTTCGGGGGATTTCGGGGGCATTTTGGGATGGATTCTCGAGATTTTGGGGGGATTTTCGATATTTTGGGGAGGCATTTTCACCATTTGGGGGGGGGGGGCTTGAAGCGCTGACCGCCCCCAGCCCAATCCCGGGGGGTCCCGGGGCTGTTTTGGGGGTGCAGCCCCTCCCCCTCCCCCGTTTCCCGGCGGATTTGGGGCTCTCCGGGGGTCTCGGGGGGTTTCGGGGTCCCGGACCCCCCAGACCCCTCCGGACCCCCCGTTTGTCCCCCCAGCCCCCCATGGCCGCTCTGCTGCGCTGCCCCGTGCTGGCCCGGAACCCGGCGCTGCTGCGGGGGATGGGCACGGCCCCGCCCCGCCCCCACCCCGGTAACACCGCGGGGGAGGGGTTGGGGGGTTTGGGGGGATTTGGGGTGGGCTTGGGGGGAGTTTGAGGCGTTTAGGAACAATTTGAGGGGGTTTTTTTGAGGAGTTTTGAGGTGATCTGGGGGGGATTTGAAGAGTTTTGAGGGGATTTGGGGTGGGGGGGGAGTTTGGGGGCGATTTGGGGGAGATTTGAGTTTTGGGGGGAGTTTTGAGGAGTTTGGGGATGTGAGGGGTGGGTGAGGGGGAGATTTGGGGTGGCCTGGGGGGGATTTGAGGAGTTCTGGGTTTGGTTTTTGTGGTTTTTTTGTGGAGTTTGGGGCGATTTGGGGGATTTTCAAGAGTTTTGGGGTGATCTGGGCGAGTTTTGGGGGGATTTGAGGGTTTTTTTGGGGGGAGTTTTGGGTCGATCTGGAGGAGTTCCGAGGAGTTTGGGGGGTTATTTTTTGGGGAGTTTGGGGGGAGTTTTGCAAAGTTTTGGGGCGGTTCGGGGTTTCCTTGAGCACTTCCGCGGGGTTCAGCCAATCTTGGGGGGCGTTTTTTGGGATTTGGGGGTGCCCTGACCCCCCTGACCCCCCCTGCACCCCAGGTGACCCCCCCGGCTCCCACTGCCCCTTCATGGCGCTGGGGGGAGGGGAGGAGCCCCCCTTCGTTCAGCGCGCCCCCCCCGAGCTGCAGGAGGACGTCGCCGCCCCCGAGCCGGGTGAGGAATTTTGTGGGGACACCCCCCCCCGAGACCCCCCCCGGTACAGGGGACCTCGCCCTGACCTCTGACCCTCCCCCCAGAGGCTCTGGATTGGCTGCTGGATTTGGGGGAACCCCCCGAGGACGCCCCCGAGCTGCGGCCGGAGGAGACCCTGCCCGGTGAGGGGGGAGGGGCTGCGGGGGGATTTGGGGGATTTGGGGGGGGATTTGGGGGGTCGGGGGGGATTTGGGGCCCCCCCAAAACCCCCTTGGGGTGCAATGGGGGGATTTGGGGGGGTGGGGGGAGTTCCGGGCGCCCTTTTGACCCTTCTGACCCCCCCCCTCGGAGCACACGAGGTGGGGTTTGGGGGATTTGGGGGGCTCCGGGGGGTTTTGGGATGCGGTTTTGGGGTCGGGGCGCCCCCCTGACCGCCGTGCCCCCCCAGAGGACGCGTTCCCGTACCGGGCGGTGTTCGGGGCGCGCCTGGCGGGGCTGCGCCGCTCCCACACCTACCGGGAGTTCACGGCCGTGGGGCGCCGCGCCCGGGACCCCCCCAGCGCCCTCCTGGGCTCCCCCCCGCGCCTGATCCAGCTCTGGTGCTCCAACGATTACCTGGGCATGAGCCGGCACCCCGAGGTGCTGCGGGCGGCCAGGTGGGCACCCCCAAACCCGGGACCCCAAATGGCCTCGGGTCCGCGGGGGTTTCACCCAAATCCCGCCCAAATCCCCCCCAAATCACCCCAAACTCTCCCAAATCCTCTCCAAATCCCCTTCAACGCCCCCAAATCCCTCCCAAATTCCCCCCAAAACCCCTCCTAAACCTCCCCAATTCACCAAATCCTCTTCAATCCCCCGAAATCCTTCCCAAAACCCCCTCAAATCCCCCCCCAAATCCCACCCAAACCCCCCAATCTCTCCAAACCCCCTCAAATCCCTCCTAAACTCCCCAAATCCCCCCAAATTCACCTCAGGTCTGGCCCCCAAATCCTTCCCAACCTCTCCCAAATCCCCCCCAAACCCCTCCAAACCCCCTCAAATCCCCCAAATCCCCACAACCCCCCCTCCAAATCCTTCCCAAATCCCCCCCAACCCCCCCTGACCCCCCCTGACCCCTCTGCCCCCCGCCAGGGCCGCCCTGGGGGCGCACGGGCTGGGCGCGGGGGGCACCCGGAACATCGCGGGCACGGCCCCGCTGCACGCGGCGCTGGAGCGGGCGCTGGCCCGGCTGCACCGGCAGCCCCGCGCCTGCCTCTTCTCCTCCTGCTTCGCCGCCAACGACACCGCGCTGGGCACGCTGGCGCGGCTGCTGCCGGGTACGGGAGCCCAAAATCTGCGGGGGGACCCCAAATCTGCGGGGGAACCCAAAATCTGCGGGGGAACCCCGGGATCGGCGCGGGGACCCGAAATCGGCGGGGGCACCCAAAATCTGTGGGGGGACCCGAAATCTGGGGGGGAACCCCGGGATCGGCGGGGGGACCCAAAATCTGCGGGGGAACCCGAAATCTGGGGGGGAACCCAAAATCTGCGGGGGGACCCCGGGATCTGCGGGAGAATCTGCGGGGAGCCCGAAAAAAAATGGAACGAGATCAGGGAACCCAAAAAGGAAAAATCCACCCTAAATCCTTTGGGGAACCCCCAAATCCACGGGGGGCCCGAAAAAACCTGAGTGGGGTCCATGAACTTCGTGGGAACCCCCCAAAAAACCTCCCCCAATCCCTCTTAAACCCCAAAATCCCCCAAATTCCCTCCCCAAATCCTCCAAATCCTCCAAAATCCCCCCAGAGCCCCAAAATTTTGGGGAGCTGAGGGGTTTTTTGGGGGTGCTGAGGGTGATTTTGGGGTGGATTTTTTTGGTTTTTGGGGTTCCCATCAATCGGGTGGGGATTTTTTGGGCAGAAGGATTTTGGGGTGGGTTTTTTGGGGTGCTGAGGGTGATTTGAGGGTGTTTTTTTAGGATTTTGGGGCGGGTCTTCCGGGGTTCCCATAAATTATTTGGGGTTTTTTGGGCAGGGTGATTTCGGGGTGTGTTTTTGGGGTCGCTGAGGGGTTTTTTGGGGTCCCCCAGGCTGCCACTTCTTCTCGGACGCAGGGAACCACGCCTCGATGGTGCAAGGGATCCTGCGCAGCGGGGCCCCCAAGCACATCTTCCGCCACAACGACCCCCAGCACCTGGACGAACTCCTGGGCCGCAGCCCCCCCGGGCTCCCCAAAATCGTCGCCTTCGAGTCGGTTCACTCCATGGACGGTCAGTGCCGGGCACCCCAGTCTCGAGAGCGTCCCCCAGTGGCGCCCTCTGCCATTGCACCCATTCATCCCCAAACCTCCCCAAAAATCCCCCAAAACCCCCCCAAATATCCCCCCCAAATCCCCCAATTCCTTTAAAAATCCCCTAAAATTCCCTAGAAATTCCCCCAGACTCCCCCATTCTCCCAGGCTCGGGCACGCCCCCCGGTGGCGCCCTGTGCCATTGCACCTGCTCACCTCAAAACCACCTCAAAAATCCCCTAAAAAGGTCCCAAAAAATCCTAAAAAATCCCCCAAATCCCCCAAATTCCCTTTCCAGGCTCGATCGCGCCGCTGGCCGAGCTGTGTGACGTGGCTCACGCGCACGGCGCACTGACCTTTGTGGATGAGGTTCACGCCGTGGGGCTCTACGGGGCCCGGGGCGGCGGCATCGCCGAGCGCGACGGCGTCTGCGGGAAAGTGGACGTGGTGTCCGGGACCCTCGGTGAGGACACCCCCAAAACGGGGACACCCCAAAAATGGGGTTTAACCCAAAAACGGAGACACCCCGAAAATGGGGACACCCCAGAAACAGGGAAACCCCAAAATCCCAATAACTGGAACACTCCTGAAATAGGGGACATTGTGAAAATGGGGGCTGAGGGAGCCTGGGGTGTTTGGGACCCTCGGTGAGGACACCCCAGAAATGGGGACACCCCGAAAACGGGGACAGCCCAAAACCGGGGGTTTGGGGAGGGGCAGGGACCCTCGGTAATGGAGACACCCCAAAAATGAGGGGGGGAGGGACAACATGGAGGGACACCGGGGCAGGGGGGTTTGTGGCCTCTGTAGGGTCTCTGTAGGGTTTCAAGGTCTCTGTGGGGTCTTAGGATGGTCTGTGGCATCTCGGGGTGCCCGTGCGGTCTCTCTGGGGGTCTTGGGTTGCCTGTGGGGTGTCTATAGGGTCTCTATAGCATCTCGGGGTCTCTATAGGATCTCGGGGTGTCTGCGGGGTGCCTGTGGGCTCTGTGGGTTCCCCCCCGACTCTGGGGTGTCCCTGCTGACTTTGGGGTGTCCCCCTGACCCCGGGGTGTCCCAGTGTCCCTGGGATGTCCCCCTGACCCCGGGGTGCCCCCCTGTCCCCGGGGTGTCCCCGCTGTCCCCGGGGTGTCCCCCTGACCTGACCCCGGGGTGTCCCGGTGTCCCGCAGGGAAGGCCCTGGGCTCGCTGGGCGGGTACATCGCGGGCTCCGAGGCGCTGGTGGACGCCGTGCGCTCCTTCGGCCCCGGCTTCATCTTCACCACGGCGCTGCCGCCCGCGGTGGTCGCAGGGGCTCTGGCGGCGCTGCGGGTGCTGGGGGGGCCCGAGGGGGGGGCGCTGCGCCGCGCCCACCAGCGCCACGCCAAGCACCTCCGGGTGCTGCTGCGGGACCGGGGCGTGCCCGCGCTGCCCGCACCGAGCCACATCGTGCCCGTGCCCGTGAGTGGGGATGGGGGGGATCTGGGGGGGTTTGGGGGGGATCTGAGGGGATTTCAAATGGATTTGGGGGGGGTTGGGGGGTATTTGGGGGGTTTGGGGAGGGTTGGGGGGATTTGAGGGGATCTCAGAAGGGTTTGGGGGGGCCGAGGGTATTTGGGGGGGCTTGGGGGGAGTTGGGGGGCATTTGAGGGGGATTGGGGGGGTTTGGAGGGGTTGGGGGGAATTTGAGGGGATTTGGATGCGGTTGGGGAGGATCTGAGAGGATTTCAAATGGATTTGAGGGGGGTTGGGGGGGGTGGGGAGCATTTGGGGGAGCTTGGGGGATCTTGGTAGGATTTGGGGGGAGTTGGGGTGGGTTTGAGGGAGTTTGGGGTGGGTTTGGGGGGCTCTGAAGTTGCCCACCCCCAGCCACACCGTGCCCGTGAATTGGGGGGATCGGGAGGGGTGTGAGGAGGCTTGGGGGGGATTTGGGGAAAGGGGGATCCAGGGTGGATGGGGGTGGTTTGGGGTCCCAGGGGTAATTTCGGGGTTCGGGGGTGGTTATTTTGGGTGATTACAAGGTGTGATTGTTTTGGGGTTGGGGGGATTATTTTGGGGTGGTTTTGGGGTGATTTGGGCTGACCTGGTATTCTGGGGTGATTTCAGGGCTGATTTCAGGGGTCATTTTGGGGTGATTTGGACTGATTTGGGGCTGATTTTGGTTGATTTTGCCCAATTCTGGCCGATTTTGCCTGATTTTGGACAGTTTGGGCAAATTTGGGGCTGATTTGGGCCAATTTGGTGCAGATTTTGGCTGCTTTTGGCTGCTTTTGGCTGCTTTTGGCTGATTTGGGGCTGATTTGGGCTTATTTGGGGCTGATTTTAGCCATTTTTGCCCAATTTTGCCTGGTTTTGGCCAATTTGGGGCTTATTTTGGACGATTTGGGCCAATTTTGGCCAATTCTGGCCAAATTGGGCCGATTTGGGGCTGATTTTGCCCAATTTTGGCTGATTTGGTGCTGATTTTGGGCAATTTAGGGCTTATTTTGCACGATTTTGGCCGATTTGGGGGCTGATTTGTGCCGATTTTGCCCGATTTTGCCCGTTTCTGCCCGTTTTTGCCCGGTTTCGGCTGAGCCCGCCCTGTCCTGCAGGTCGGGGACGCGCAGGCGGCCACGCGGCTGAGCCGGGCGCTGCTGGAGCGGGGGCTCTACGTCCAGGCCATCAACCCCCCCACGGTGCCGCGGGGGGGGGAGCTGCTGCGCATCGCCCCCACCCCCCACCACAGCCCTGCCATGATGGAGCACCTGGCAGGTCAGGGGACAGCGGGGACACCGGGGGGGACACCGGGACACGGGGGGGACATTGGGGACATTGGGACGGGGGGGACATCGGGGGAGACACTGGGACAGGGTGGGGCACCAGGAACACCGGAGACACAGGGACACAGGGGGGACACAGAGGGAACACCAGGACAGGGGGAACACCAGGAGGACACCGGGGACATGGGGGACACCGGGACACAGGGGAGTCACAAGGATTGGGGGAGGGTCACAGGGTGGGTGGCGGTCCCTGGGTGACACCGGGCCGGTGCTCCCCGCTATGGGGGGGTCACTGCTCACTCGGGGGGGTCACCGGTCACTGGGGGGTGTCGGTGCCCCCCGCTGACCCCGTGGCCCCCCCCCCAGACCAGCTGTCCGAGTGCTGGGGGGAGCTGGGGCTGCCCCGGGACTCCCCCCTGGGCCCCGCCTGCTCCTCCTGCCGGCGGCCGCTGCACCTGTCCCTGATGAGCGCCTGGGAGCGGCAGCACTTCCAGGGGGGGGCGGCCCCCGCGCCGGCCTGAGGGACCCCGAACAGCCCTGAGAAACCCCCAAAAACACCACTGAGACCCCCCCCCAAAAAGAGCCCCCCCAGCCTCCTCCCAGTCCCTCCCAGTCCCTCCCAGTGCTCCCAGTTGCATTACGGCATTTCAGGAGTGTGTGTGTGGGGGGTCCCTCTCTCTTTTGGGGGGGTCCCCTCACTGCCTCCCCCCAATTTTCCTCCATTTCCCTCCCCTGCTGCTCCCAGTGCTCCCAGTAAAAAAATGGCAACAAACCAGTATGGGAGGGCTGGGGGTGCTCCTGTCTCTTTATTTTAGGGGGGGGGGGGTTTCCCGATTTCCACCCCCCAAAAGTGTCTCCCCCCAAATTCCTGGGTGCTCCCCCCAGTGCCCTCCCAGTGCTCCCAGTTCCACCCCATTGCTGCGACTTACCCTCTGTGACCTTTAAATGGGGGGGGGGGCTCCCCAAATCCCCCTCCCCCTCCAATTCCTGCCTCCCCCCCAAACTCCTTGGGTTCCCCTCCCCCCTCCCTCCTCCAGTGCCCTCCCAGTGCTCCCAGTTCCACACCATCGACCATTATGGGATGGAGCTCGAGGCCTCTCCCCGGGGGGGGAATGGGGGGGTCGCCCCTCCCCCGCTCCCCCCCTACCTGGGTCCCTGGGGGGGTGGGGGAGGGGCTCCCCCGGCCGCTTTCCCGCCCTTATCAAGATTTGGGGGAATGAGGAATTCCTGGTGCTGGGGGGAGGGGGGTATCCCCCCAGAGCCCTGATGACGTCACTCCCGGGGGGGTCCCTCCTCCCCCCCCTCCCCACTCCCAGTCCTCCCAGTCCTGCCCGGCCTCTCCCAGTGCCACCAGCAGCCGCCAACTGGTGCCCAGGGGAGCGCCCCCCCGTGCCTCCCCCGCCGCCCGAGGGATCCCAAAATTTCCCATGGAGGTACCGGGGAGGGAGGGGAGGGAGGGGTGACCCCTACCACAACCCCCCTCCCCCACCCGGACCACCCCCCTCGCCCCCTTCCCCACCCCTCTGAGATCCCCCCCAAGTCCCCTCCCCCCTTCCCAGCCCCCCCGTGCCCCCCCCAGACCCCACCCCCGAGCCCCTGACTCCCCTGCCCCCCCAGTTTAACACCCCCGGACCCCGGGCACCCCGAAACCCCCCAGAGCCCCCCGGACACCCCCATTTACCTCCATACACCCCCTATGACCCCCAGCCGCATTTACCCCCCAGTGAAACCCCCAGCCCCATTTACCCCCCATGACCCCCAGACCCCAGGATTCCTCATGACCCTTCAGGCCCATTTACCCCCTGTGATCCCCCAGCCCCATTTCCCCTCTCCCCCATCTCCCCTCTCCCCCAGCCCCATTTCCTCCCTCATCCCCTCTCCCCTCTCCCCCAGCCGCCCCCCCCGGGCACCCCTTCCCCTCCCCGTGACGCGGCGCTGGCGGTGGCGGAGGTGGCCGTGCTGTCGCTGATCCTGGCCCTGGCGCTGGCCGGGAACGCCCTGGTGCTGCTGGCGCTGCGAGCGCCCCGCCGCGCCCCCCGGGGCCCCGGGCAGCCCCCGGCCCGCCCGGCGCGGCCGCTCCGCCGGTACCTGCGGCACCTGAGCCTGGCGGACCTGGCGGCGGCGGCCGGGCAGGTGCTGCCGCAGCTGCTGTGGGACGTGACGGACCGGTTCCGCGGGCCCGACCCGCTCTGCCGCCTGACCAAGTACCTGCAGGGAGTGGCCATGTTCGCCTCCGCATACGTGGCCGTGGCCATGGCCTGGGACCGCCACCGGGCCATCTGCCGCCCCTTGGGGACAGCGCGGGGCGGCGGGAGGGGGGGACGGTGCTGTGGGTGGGGGAGGGGGAGGGGGGAGGGAGGGAGGCGGGGGCAGGTTGGGGACACCTCAGGTGGGACACGGGGACACGGGGACAGGCTGGGAGGGACAGGGGGACTAGCTGGGGGACATGGGGACACCGGGGATACTCCGGGTGGGACACGGGGACACGGGGACAGCCTGGGAGGGACACGGGGAAAAGTTGGGGACACCTTGGGTGGGACACGGGGACAAACTGGGGGACACGGGGACACCCAGGGTGGGACACGGGGACAAGTTGAGGACACCCAGGGTGGGACGCGAGAACAAATTGGGGACAACTCCGGTGGGACACGGGGACAAACTGGGGGACACAAGGGCACTGGGGACACTGGGAGTGGGGCTTGGGGACATGGGGACACCGGGGACACCCGGGGAAGGACACCACGGGGACGCTCTGGGTGCTGGGGGTGGCACCGGAGGGCTCCTGGGGACACGCGGGATGGGCCACGGGGACATGGGGACACTCAGGGTGGCACAGGGGGACATTCTGGGTGCTGGGGATGGGGACACAGGGACAGCAGCAGGGACGGGGCACAGGGACGCAGGGACACCTGGGATGGTACCTGGGAACCTGCCCAGCCCTGGGGACACAGGTACAGCAGGGACAACGGGGACAGCATTGCCGCCACCTCCCCTCTGTGCCCCCCAGAGCCCTGTGTCACCTCAGTGTCCCCAACCGTTCCTGTCACGCCAGTGCCACCAAGCCCCAATGGCACCCTGATGTCCCCCCGTGTGTCCCCAGTGTCTCCAAGCCCCAGTGCCACCCCACTGTCCCTCCATGCTCCCCTGATGTCCCCATCACCCCCCTCGTCACCCCCGATGCCCACGAGGTCCTTGTCACCGGCCACCCTGGGGGGCTCGGGGGCCACCGTGAAGAGAAACTGGGCCACCATGGGGGTGTTACCGGCCACCCCAGCTGGGTCTGGGGCCACCACAGAGGGGTCCGGGGCCACCGCGGGAGTGTCACAAGCCACTGGGGAGGGGTCTGGGGTCACCAGGGGCAGGGCTGGGGCCACCATGGGGGTGTCACCGGCCACCCCAGCTGGGTCTGGGGCCACCACGGGGGGGTCCGGGGCCACCACGGGGGGGTCTGGTGCTACCACAGAAGGCTCTGGGGCCACCACGGGCTGGTGCCGGGCGGCCGCGGGCTGGGCTCGCTCGGGACTCTCCGGAGCTCACTCGGGGCTCTCCGGAGATCGCTCGGGGCTCTCCGAGGCTCACTCGGGGCTGACCCAGACCCGCTCGGGGCTCTCCCGGGCTCACTCGGGGCTCTCCGGGGTTCGTTCGGTGCTGACCCGGACCCGCCGGGCTCTGTCCGGGGCTCGCCGGGCTCTGTCCGGGGCTCGCCGGCGCTGGGACGCGCTGGCCACGGCCTGGGCGCTGTCCCTGCTCTTCGGGCTGCCCCAGGTCGGCATCTTCGGGCAGCGCGAGGTGGCCCCGGGCGAGAGTGACTGCTGGGCCACCTTCGCGCAGCCCTGGGGCGCCCGCGCTTATGTCACCTGGGTGGCGCTGGCCGTGCTGGTGGCCCCGGCGGTGGCGCTGGCCGCGCTGCAGGTGGCGGTGACCAGGGCGCTGAGGGGATCCCGGGGGGTCCCCGGGGGTCCCGGGGGGCTGGGGCGGGCGCGGGCCAAGAGCCACCGCATGGCCGTGGTGGTGCTGGGGGTGTTCGTGCTCTGCTGGAGCCCCTTCTTCTGCGCCCAGCTCTGGGCGGTGTGGGACCCCCGAGCACCGCGGGAAGGTGAGGGGGGACAGGGGACAGCGGTGGGACAGAGGGGTGACAGAGGGGTGGGGGACAGCGGGGACACCGGGACAGGGGACAGCGGAGACATGGGGACAGTGGGGACAGAGGAGTGACAGAGGGGTGGGGGACACGGGGATGGGGGACACTGGGAACATGGGACATGGGGACAGCAGTGGGGACATGAAGATGTTGGGGACAGAGGGGTGGGTGACATGAGGGTGGAGTGACAGGGACAGGGGTCAGCAGCGGGGTGACAGAGGGGTGGGGGACACGGGGACGGGGGACACGGGGACAGGGGGAGAGAAGGATGGGGGACATGAGGGTGGGGTCACAGGGACAGGGGGCGGGGGGGTGGGGACATTGGAGTGGAGGACGTGGAGATGTGGAGGGTGGGGACAGGGAGAAGGTGATGTGGACACAGGGGTGGGGTTGGGGTTCTGGGAGACATGGCAATGGGGCCATGGGGGTGACAGGGCTGTGGGGACACTGGGACAGGGGAGGGTGGCCCAGACATTTTCCCAGGCCGGGGTGGGCTCTGGCTGGGCGTGGCTGTCACCGAATGTCCCTGCGCCGGAGCGTAGGGGGAGTCATAGGGTGTCCCCGGGTGTCCCCAGGTGTCACCCCAGATGTCCCCATGTCCCCCAGGGCCCGCCTTCACCATCCTGATGCTCCTGGCCAGCCTGACCAGCTGCACCAACCCCTGGATCTCGGCCGCCTTCAGCACCAGCCTGGCCCGCGCCATGGCGCGCGTCCTGTGTCCCTGCCGCCACCCCCGGGGTGACACTGGGTGACAGAGAGTGACACGGCGTGACACGGGGCCATGACCCCTGTCCTGTGTCCCTGCTGCTGCACCCAGGTCACACGAGGTGACACGAGGTGACACGAGGATGCGAATGAGGACGGGGCTCACGCCGGTGACTTGTGTGACACGAGGACACACAAGGGACTCACATGGGGACTTTGGGGGGTCTCGTGTCACTTGAGGCGCTTGTGTCACGCTGGGGGGGTCACATGGGTGACTGGTGTCACATTTTGGGCATCACATGGGTGCCTCCTGTCACATTGGGGGTCACATGGGTGACTGGTGTCACACTGGGGGGGTCACACGAGGATTGGGGCTCTGGGGGCGGGGCTGGCACGAGGCGACACACCCGAGCCTTGTGCAAGGGACATGGCAGTGGGGGGAGGACACGAGGAGGGGACAAGAGGGGAGGGACAAACCTCCCCCGCCGTGTGCAAATCACCAATAAAGCAGATTTTTACCCCAAATCCCCTGGTGGTGTCATGGAAGGATGGAATCCCAGGTGTCCCTCGTGACACAGAGAGGTAGAAAGAAAATCAAAAGAAAAGAAAATTAAAATAGAAAGAAATCAGCTCAAAAAAAAAAAAAAAGGAAGAAAGACGCCCAAAATTGAAAGGAATCAGCCCAAAAAGGGCAGGAAACGTCACAAAAAAATGAGAGAAATCAGTCCCAAAAGGGGGAAAGACCACAAAATAGAGAGGAATCAATTATTGGGTCTTTATATTTATCAGAGGTCATTGGAAGCACAAGTCCAGCACAGTGCCAGCCCCTGCCCGGCTGCAGGAACCCCAGGAGGGGAAGGAGGGGTTGATTTGGAAGCTCCTGAGTGCCCTCAGAGGAGCTGGGCCCGCAGCCATCCCCACATTGCCGAGCAGCAGCTGCGGAGCAGGAGAAGTGCCTGATGTGCCCCATAAGTGCTGGGGTAGGGTCTAGGGAATGGCCTGGGGCAGGGCCTGGGGAATGGCCTGGGGCAGAGCCTGAGAATGACCTGGGACAGGGGCAGAGCCTGGGCCTGGGGCAGTTGGGCCTGGGGCAGTTGGGCCGGGGTGGGGCTCTCCAACCACCCTGGATGTGGAACTGGCACCCAGTAACTGTCAGAACAGCCATGGAGCCGCAGCAGGTGAGTGGGGAAGGGGTAGCTCTCCCTCTCCCTGTGCCGGGCCTGGAGTGACCTGGGTGGGGCTGGGCTGTCCCGTGGGGAGCGGTTCCCTTTGGGAACAACGGGGCACTCCTGGTGGCAGCTTTGGAGCTGACATGGGGACAGACCTGGCAGGGAACGGCGGCTCCTGGCCATGCCAAGGCCTCACATCTCCTCCCAGCACCACGGGCACCAAGTGTCGCACACGACACAAAGAAATGACGCCCACGCACTGAGGTGTCCAAGGCAGAAAAGAGGCAGAAAACTGCATCTTTTTCTGCCTTGGACATCTCGGAGTGTGGGTGTCATTTCCAACCCAAGCTGTTCCGGGATTCTCTGAAATGACTTCAAACCCCACAATTCCCCCCTCACCTCCCTCTTCCCTCTCTTGCAGGAGGCGAAGGAGCACAAAGAACGAGCCCGGAGTGGCGCAGAGAGGGCGAGGCGCAAACGGAGAGCGGGAAGCCATGGAAACGTGTCCGGGACAAAAGCAGGAACACCAGCAGAGAGCGGCACGGGCACCTTCCCCAGCGCTCCCACCCGCATCCCTCTCTCCAGGCTCAGGGAGATAGAGGCGGAGCTGATCTGCGCCGATGAGGCCGACACAGAGTTCGGGTCTGGCGAGCCGGTGGCGCCGGCAGTGCCACCAACAGTGCCACCAGCAGTGCCAGCAGCAGTGCCACCAACAGTGCTGCCAGCAGTGCCGCCAGCAGTGCCACCAGCAGTGCCACCTGCAGTACCACCAACAGTGCCACCAACAGTGCCAGCAGCAGTGCCACCAGCAGTGCCAGCAGCAGTGCCACCAACAGTGCTGCTGGCAGTGCCGCCAGCAGTGCCACCATCAGTGCCACCTGCAGTACCACCAACAGTGTCACCAGCAGTGCCACCAACAGTGCCACCAACATTGCCGCCTGCAGTGCCACCAACACTGCCACCAGTACTGCCACCAGCTGCAGCTCAGCCTCCTGCCCAGGCCCCAGGGGACAGCCGGTGGCACCGCGCGGGCGCGGGGCTCCAGGCGGCCCTGCGGGAAGGCAGCGCCCGGTGCCGGCAGCGCGATTTCGCCGCGGCCGCCGCCAAGTTCTCCATGGCGCTGGAGGTATGGGGGCTAAAAGGGCTGTGACCCCTCTGCATGGCAGGTGTGAGCCCAGCAGAGCAAAGCCAGGTGTGCTGGTTTAGGGGCAAATTTGGGAGGAAACTTCTGAAGGGGTTCTGGGCAAACTGAGTGTCTTGGTTTTGAAAGACAGGTATTTGCTAGGGAAAGCTGGAGGTTTTTTCGGAATGGAGAATGTAAACTCTTTACCCTCTCTAAATTATAATTTTGCAATTAAGGGCTTTCAGGCAATGATTTGGGAATAACTGTTCTTTACTAGGAAGACTAACAGTACAAATGTAGTAGAAAACAAAACCAACTAAACAAACAAGCAAACAAGCAAACAACAATCCTGGAAAACCCTGACAGAGTCAGGGCTACAACCTGACACCCTGTTGGTCAGGCTGTTGGAAGCAGTCCACAGTAAGTCCTCCTGGAGTGGCAGATGTGGTTCTGTTGGAGTAGAGATGATCCTGTAGAAAGGGTCCAGTGATGGTGAGAAGGATCCAGAGATGGTGAGAAGGGTTCAATCTGCTTCCAGGAAACCAGTGAAGCCAGATACCTGTGTTCTTATGTTTCGGTTTTTATCCAGGTAGGAATGGTTGGCTCCCCGCCACTGGGTGGAGCATCTCACAATGGGGATGATAGAACATGTTGTGCCTTTAAGTGAGCTTTAATGGCTTATCAGCCGAAAATATTCCCCTGGAGGGAGGAGGGGTGGTGACAGGGATAACAAACACTGACCCACCTGGTTTGAACAGCTGGCTCATTGCCAGAAGGCATTCGCTCCCCGCCCCCCAGAGTTACAAGAGACAAAGAAAAACATCTCCCCAGCTGCTTTCAACAGATGAAATAGAATACACATTTTTGGTTCTATAACCCAAGACACTGATGCAGTCCTTGCTGTGGGTGTAGCTCAGCTCACTCAGTCTCTCACCAGTCCCACTCCCTCCGGAGGTCCAGGCCCCGGCGGCTGCAGGTGCCAGCCCTCGCAGCTCCTCTGGGTTTTTCAGTCCAGAGCAGATTTAAACAGTCCCAAGAAAAAACAAAACAAAACCAAACAAAACAAAACAAAACAAAACAAAACAAAACAAAACAAAAACGTTCCAGGGAACTTCTCTGCCTCAGCCAGCTGAAACTGACTCAGAGCACAGGAGATCTCTGTCCCACCGCTGTCTGTGCCTCAGACCAACGCTGCAGCAAGGACATGTGGGAGTCAGGCAGTTTTCTCAAAACAAACTGCGCCCTGCTTCTTTCTCCCCCTTTGCTCCCAGAACCAGTTTAAAGCTACAGAACCGAATATACAGCACAAGCAGAGCAGAGGATTGGGGATACAAGCATCATAAAGTCACCCCAGGACACCAGGGCTGCCCCTGCACTCCCTGGGGCAGGAAGAGCGAAGGGCACCAGCCTGGAGTGCCTAGGGTTGGAGGGAAATCCTGAGAGGTGATTTTCACCTCAAATCTGGAAACTGGGAGTTGTAAATAAACCACAGAAGGGAGGAAGTGATGGGCTGAACCAAAGAATGTCAGGCAATTTCGTGCTTTTCTCCAGTTGTTGACTGTGTTAATGTGTGGAGGAAATTGAAGTCCCATAGAGTGAAAAAAACTGCTCCTGTCTTTAATCTCAGCTCTGTCAGGAGCAAATGCCCTCTCAATGATGGGGGAGTTTTCGCTCTGCCCCAGCTCATGTTTTCTCCCCACTCTGACTCCAATCCCTTCAGCCAGGCACTTGAAACCCTGAGAAGGGGACCGAATGTTTTTTAGGACTGTTCCGCCAAACCTCATTCCAAAGCATTTGTCAAATATTAGGGCTTTCCAGTTCACAAGCAAATATCCTATTCCTAATTTTTTTCTTCTACAATACTGAAGCAATTTTTAAAGCAATAAATATTATAGCAGTCAGTGAGTAAAATGATAAAATGTCATCTTTCTTAAGTGCTTTTTTGCCCCCTGTATTCTGATATGAGCTGTGATAGGGACAGCACCACAGGTCACTTAAGAAGAAAGGAGGACTTGTCTCCTCCTAAGAGGAAAGGCTGATGAATGGACATAGCAGGAAAAGGGGTGAAGGAATTAATCCCTGGGATTGTGGACAGAGTAATGGGGACATCACAGAATCGCAGGGCTGGCGCTCCTCAGCAGTCTCTAAATCCAGAACAAAAACAGTCTCTAAATCCAGAACAAAAACAGTCTTTAAATTTAAAGACTCCAGATACCTGTGTTCTTATGTTTCGGTTTTTATCCAGGTAGGAATGGTTGGCTCCCCGCCACTGGGTGGAGCATCTCACAATGGGGATGATAGAACATGTTGTGCCTTTAAGTGAGCTTTAATGGCTTTAATATTTTATCATTTTACTCACTGACTGCTATAATATTTATTGCTTTAAAAATTGCTTCCCCTCAGGAACCAAAAACCCAGAACATCCCTGAAAGACTTCTGTCCTCTGAACTGATTTTTGTAAATTTTTGTAAATTTTTGCTGACCTTAGTAAAAGCCAGAGTCTGTCAGAGTTCAGTTTTCTCCGCTGATAAGTCACAAAAAGCATTTCCACCCAGCAAATGGTGTGTTTTAACATCTGGAAATTGTGATTTTTGTTTCATGTGCAGCTTTGCAGTAAAGGCTTTGCTGTGGATGATCCCTTGAAGGCCTCTCCAGATGAGATTTCCAGGCTTTCCAGCTGGATCGAGTCCATGCTTGTCATCTGCTACTTAAAGCTGGGGCAGCCTGGTCTTGCTCTGCATCATTCACACAGGTGAGGGGAAACACAGGTCGGATTCACTGCTGAGACTGAAATCCCAAATGAAACAAAAACCAGGAATAAATGCTGTGCAGGAAGAACCAGTCTAAGAGTGAGAAAAGAGGAATCAAGCAAGCACACCTGAGGCGTGGGGTTTAGATTGGACTGATTGCCTCTGTTGAAGGCACACAGGTCAAGTTTTGCCCATTTTGGGCAAAAAAAATGCACCTTTGCCTTGTACAGAGAGTGTTTCAAAATACCTCAGGTTCACCTTCTGATGCATTCCAGGTGCACAGGGCCAGACACCTGCTGCTCCTGTTTGGGGAGCTGGGGGTTAACAAGAGCTTGTGCTGTAGCAGTTTTTCTTATGTTACTTACATGCCAGTGGCATGAGAGAATATTACCTCTGGAACATTTTTCTAGAGCAGTACACAAATGAAAATAATGAAATTGCATTTAGGATAAAATCACGGGGAAATGAACCTTTGAGTAATATTTTTAGTAATATTTTCTTCAGCACACAAACCCCTAATGAAATTGCATTTAGGATAAAACCACAGTGAAATTAACCTTTGAGTAATATTTTTAGTAATATTTTCTTCATCGATGACAGCTGGAGAGAGAGGCAGAGAGAGAGTTCACCTGACATTTGAGATGTAGCACTGACTTGAGGCATAGAGTGACTCAGTCACTGCTTCATTCTTAGGCACTTTTAAGAAATCCCAGTCTGCTTCATTCTTAGGAGCTTTTAAGAAATTCCAGTCTAACCTTGCTGATCCCTCTTCTCTCCCCAAGGAGCATCATCCAGAATCCCTCTCACTTCTGCAACCACCTGCGCCAAGCCGCGTGCTTTCGCTGTCTGCACAGATACTCGGAGGCCGCCAGGTACTTCCAGGGCCCCTCTGCATCCCTTTCCTTGCAGCTCTCAGCAGTGACACATCCTCCAGGAGCCAGGCTTTTCCCAAATCTGAGGGAGCCTTGCACTGGCTTTGTGTGTGTGATCTCAGGGGCAGCAGAGCTCCAGCCCTCCCAGTTCACTTTAATGTGAATAATCCCAATTTGCAGCCCTACATGACATCCGGGGCTATTTTCTGGCAGCTAAAAATGTGCTTGCTGATGCTTGTTGGACAAAGACTGGGAGTTCTGTGTAAGCTTTGGCATTAAGCTGAGCTGAGACTGAACAGGCCCTCCTTTCAGCCTGCCCACAGAGCCCTCTCTGCCTGCACACTCCTGCCGCCGACAGCCGGGCTGGCCTCACTCGTGGCCACTTCGGTGCCGCAACCTTCCCTGGTGAGACCGTTCCGGGATGGGCATCTTGGGCTTACGAGGGGCACTGGCACTCCTGTGATCAGCTCTTTTGTGAAGCTGCTTGTGGCAGCTCTAGCTCTTTTGTCAATGCTGCTGGCAGCAGCTGGCTCCGGCAGCTCCTTCAGGCGACGCGGGAACGGAAGCAGGAGGCAGGTGTCCAGTCTGAGAAATCTTTTATTGAGCAGGAACCGGCGACTGAAGGCAACTGGGGTCTCAGGGTGTGGGATTATATAGGATTTGGGATAGGCGGGGCTAGCAACTTGGGCCAGTCACAGGGAGGATCGGGAAAACAACCAATGAGAGAGAGGATCCAAAATGGACCAGTCAGGGAAGGGGAGAATCGGGAAAACAACCAGTGAGGGAGAGCATCCAAAATGCACCAATCAGGGAAGGGGAAAAACTAGGAAGTGGGGAAACAACCAATGCAGGGTAACAAATTAACATAGAGCCTCAAGGGCTGATGGGGGTGAAGCACTTTATTCTCCCTGGGAGACTTCCCTGTGGCGAGCTTTGCCTTTGTGAATAAACAGTTTATGTGCTGTGCTCCCTCCGTGGGAGGGCAAGCTCCCTTGTGGTAACCTCAGGGGTTACCACACACTCCTCTCTCTCTCTGTTTTTGTCCCCAGGAGCGCCATGGTGGCGCAGTGTCTGTACATCCTGGCCGAGGGCGCGGGGCTGGAGACCAGTGACCTCCTGCAGCTGTATTGGCAGGTGACACCTGACAGCCTGGGGGGTGGGCCGAGCTGGGAGGGACCCACAGGGATTTACAATGTTTACATTCCTTTCCCTAGGAGGGACTTCTTCTTGATGTCCCTCTGACTTGACCAATGCAGTTGAAGAAGTTTGTCTTTCTTCCACCCATGGGGCGGTTCTCTGTAAAATAGTATAAAGGGAAGAAATTCCCGGGTAATAAAGATTTGGAGTCATTGTCAGCCTTCTGACCTTGGAGTCCATGTCGTTGTAATCTTGAACAGCGTCAATTCCTTTGCCCCTTTTTTAGGCTCTGACTCAGGAAGCCCTCAGCGGAGAAGTCTCTTTCTCCGCTCTGTACACAGCTTTTGAGAAAGAGGACAAGGCGGACAAAATAAAGGAGGCCAACAAGACCTTTGCTGAGAGGCATCCTGACTACGTGCAGCATGTGTTTACAGGTAACAGCAGGTTTCAGCTGCCCTTCAGCACCGCGGATGGTGCTTGTGGAGCTGAATTCAAAAGCTGGACTTTTTGAATTCCAGCTGCACAAACAGTGGGAGAGCTGGAGACAGTGGAAGAGTTTGAGCTGCTTGGCCTCCAGACACCTCCACTGCTCTGGGAAATTGGACAGAATATGCTTTATCTCAGGCAAAATTTGAGCTGTTGATACAAAAGGCTGCAGAGCTCAAAGATTCAAAGCCCAGCGAGAGCTGGATGTGTTGGTTTTGTCATCTGTGTTTTGGCCAGGTTTCTGGAGACCATTTCACTCCTTCTTAGACTTATATTTCTCCATAAAAGTAACTTTTCTTACAGCTGTAAAGAAACATGACAGTGGAAATGATTTTCCTTTCCCTGTGCAGATCCTCATGGGATTCACCTGTTGCCAGAGAAGGCCGAATCTCATCCTGGCCAGCAGTACTTACTGACCCTGGGCTTCAGAAACAAAGAGATTGGAAAAACCGTGGAAAAGTTTGTAACTCGAAAGCTGCCGGTCTTTCCAGGTGTGCCAAACTTGCTGAAGAGCTGGCCTGGCTCAGGGGTGACCCCCACAGTCCTTACTAAATGAGGGGGCTCAGGGGTTGTCTCGGGACCCATTTCCATCAGTGCCCTGACGGCCCAGGCAGCTCTTCCCCTTCACTCCTCCTCCAGTTCACCCAACACCCTGCCAGATCCCCTGAAGGAAGTGGAGACGAATAAACACAGCCTCTGTGGCTCTGTGATTTTGCTTCCTAGGCCAGAAAATAACTTTCAGTCCCAGCATGGAGGAAGAAGCAGAAACGTTTTGGCAGAACACTGGGAAAAGGATCATGGCAGCCGTGGCTTTTATAGGGAGCACCAAGATAAAGGTGAGTGTGCCATTCCCTTTCTGTGGTGTGGGGGAAGGTGTGTGTGTGCTTTTGGGGAGCAATTCCTGCTGCAGTGTCTGGAAATGCTCTGTGAATTGCATTAGGAGCAGAGCTCCAGGGGGTTTAGACTCTTTTGAAAAAGGAATCCTAATGACTTAACAAGTGACCACAGTTTCTTGGAAGTCTCTCTGCATGCAGTTTTCTCCAATCTTTATGGCCTGTGATATTACATCACTTAACAGTGACCACAGTTTCTTGAAAAACCCTCTGCATGCAGTTTTCTCCAATCTTAATGGCCTGATTACATCACTATTTCACATCACCACCAACATAATTACTGTGTTTCATACCCACAGCATGTACCTCCCACCCAGAGCTCCACCAAGAGTTGATCACTGCTATTTGAGGCATTTCTAGTGACTGAGATCCTGATCCCACTGCAGTGAGGGTGTGAAGGAACCTTCCCACCTGTTAGAACCACAAGCCAGGTGATACCTCTGCCCCATCCTTTCTGCCAGGATGGACACAATTGGCTGGCAATTAGCACAAAGGTCAACAATCAGATTTGCACACAGACAAGACTTTTTTCCATGCAATTCTTAACTCATTCCCCCGAGCAAAGAAACGTGAGCTAGAGATCTGGGGAAGCTCAGACTCCTTTCCTTCTAGAGGGCAGCTGCTGGAGCAGCAGTGAGCCCCGGAACTGGAGCACTCAGCAGAGGGAAAGGTTGTGAGGGGCTTGGCCAAAAGCATCCACACTGAGGTGAGGGAAGTGCAGTGGATGGAGGGCAGGCATCCCTGAGGAAACACAGAAGTGCTTTCCTGAAGCCCTTTGCTCTTGGCTTTGGATGACCAAAAGCTCCAGTTCCTAGTTCCACCCATCCTTTTTGGATGACCAAAAGTCCCAAAGTTCTTGATGTGCAGAGTGATGCCAGTGGCAACTTTGGGAAAGGGGAGGATCTGTTCCTCCCCTCTGATGCACTTCAAGAAGCTACAACTATGAACAGAGTGTGGTTTGGATACTGGGAACACAATAAAATCCTGGTCTTCCCAGAAGCCCAGGAAACCCGCAATTTTTAAAATTTTTTTGACCCCTCCTAATTCTCTCTGTTTTTTTTTTTTTTTTTTTTTTTGGAGATGAGATTCCTCTATTGCAGCTACTGCAGTCTCAAAAGAGGAACAGGAAGAGAAAAAACTTTGAGATCAGGCAGGTTTTGCATTCCCCATGACTCCCCTCTTCTGTAAATGGATTTGGAGAAATGGGACCACACAGTTCAAGCAGAGAGGTCTGGTTTCAAGGGCACAGGGAAAAAAGAAACTTATCCTGTCAGAGATGAGAGCAGAGTGCTGCCTTAGGACTGAAAGGTGCTGGCTGAGAGCAGGACCAACACAAACCCAGAGGAGAAGCCTTGAGGCACAGGACACCAAGGATCAGGGCCTTCCCTGTGCCTCTCCTCTCACCTCCTCTCTTCTCCTGGGCCCACAGGACGAGCGTGGCCCATGTGCACGGGCCATTGAGCAGTTCCATCATGCCAGCCTGCTCAGCCACCTGCAGAGAGGGGAGGAACAGGCCCAGGTGATGACCCAGGTGATGGCTGAGCTGGCAACCATTCCCTACCTGCAGAGAGTCTCTCAGGAGGATGACAAGCTGGTAAGTTTTGATTTCCAACACTTGTTTTGGCCTCTGCAGGCTGAGGGAGAGAGAGCAGGAAGGGCCAGGGCAGGGTTTTGTGCTGTTTCCATGTGGTCTGGGAGTCCTTTGTCCAATGTGGGGACCTGAAAGAGTTCTCAGATCCTCCTGCAGCGCTTTGGCAGGGGAGGAGCTGGTCACCTGCAAGGGTGACTGACAGAACCACCAGGACTTACCAGTCAGTATCTACTGAAAATCCCTACTCTGCCCCCAAAACCTCTCCACATCAGTCTGGAAAAATGATTGCAATGATTCAGCTCCTGCTGCCTTGGTATCTCGGATCTCAGAAGGCACCTGCAGCAGAACAGCCTGAACCGCTGAGAAGGAGAGGGGGGGAAAGGAGGGAAAACTGATTTTCTGTGCTGGGTCCATCCACCCCATGCTCCCTGTCTTGGAGCAAACCTGTCTGCCTGCTCGGGTGTCTTGGTTTGGAAAGACAGGTATCTGCCAAGGAAAGCTGGAGTTTCCCTTGGAATGGAGAATGTAAACCCCTCACCCCCTCCAAATTATATTTTTGCAATTAAGGGCTTTCAGGCAAAGATTTGGGAATAGGAATAACAGTTCTTTACTAGAAATATTCACAATACAAATGTAGTAGTACAAAATAAAAAAACAAGCAAACAAACAACAATCCTAGAAATCCTGACAGAGTCAGAGCTACAACCCGACACCCTGTTGGTCAGGCTGTTGGAAGTAGTCCACACTAAGTCCTCCTTGGAGTGGCAGATGTGGTTCTGTTGGGGGTAGAGATGATCCTGTAGGAAAGGGTCCAGTAATGGTGAGAAGGGTTTTTTTTCAGCTGTATCAGCGATATATTGTTGTCTATAACCTTAGTTTTTCTAAAATCTTCAAAATCAGTGTCTCACTACCCTGGAAGGGACTGTGGAGAGGCAATACCACAGCACTTTAGATCTACAAGAATGCAGTGCAAGGGCTGGAGCAAAGATGAGTTGGCCGTCCCCACTGTGTGAAATACGAGTCACAAAACCACCAGAGTGCCAAGGATTTGAATCAGGGTTTAATTTGTATTAATTTAATTTGTATTTAATTTGCATTCAGAGAAATGATTCCTCTGTGAATTCCACACTGACTGTCTGTATCTGTCTGGGTGCCACAGCTGCAGTCACTGATGGCAGATGCCGTGGACATCCTGGCAGGAGGAACTGGAGAGCGTGCCTGGGCCAAAATACAGAAGGTAACAGCCTGCAGCAAAGGGCAGGAGAGCAGCTTGCTCCTTGGGCAGGAAGTTGCTGTATTCCTCTGGGGAATGGTTTTTTCCCCCAGAACCCCCTGAAGCCTGTGACCATGTAGTTTGACCCTTCCTTCCTATCTTGACCCTATTGGCTCAGGTCCAGCTATCTCTCCTGAGCAGAGACCAGATAAAGTCCCGTTTCTTCCTTGTTCTCCCTCTCTGCCCTGGAACCCTTTGAGAATAAAGCCTTGGACTGATCCTAGGGGGTGAGAGCTTCTTTTGGAATCTTTTAGCCTGTTTCCCTGAGATATTCCTCCAAAGCCCCTCAAGGAAACTGAGCTGGCCACAGGAGCCCGGGGAATATTTTAGGAAGTGTCCCTGAGCCTGGTCAGTTCAAAAGGCAGAAAAGAGAGGAGA
Organism: Phylloscopus whistleri; assembly: GCA_017589585.1. Lineage (NCBI taxonomy): Eukaryota > Metazoa > Chordata > Aves > Passeriformes > Phylloscopidae > Phylloscopus > Phylloscopus whistleri. The sequence goes on from JADMLD010001235.1 coordinate 79,018, forward strand.
TGCCAGAGTGAAACCAGATCAGGTGAAACCAGATCAGGTGAAACCTTTGCCTCTGCCAGTGCTCAGGCACCAGCCCCAGGGCAGCAGATGGAACTGTGTGTTATAAATGAAATTCGCCAATTTATCAATAAAAGAATTTATTGAAAAATTGAAAAAGAACAATCAAGAAAAGCCACAAGAAGAAGTCAGTGCCGAGCCTGGGATTGACACTGGGTGAACCACAGGCATGGTCTCTATCACACTAAGTCCCCCACAGTTCACAAGGTGTGCACCATGTAGCCGGTTTTTATACCATTTTTCCCGGTTTTTATACAGTTTTTCAGCTGTCCAGTACATGGTTCCAGTCCTTTGTCCCTCTTGTCCGAGATACATATTCATGTATCCTTGTTTATCTGTCTGTTGAGTGGATTTCTGAGAAGGAAGATATCCATGAGTGGATTTACTGGAACCCTGTATTGGGATGCACGCTGACGATGCTGACAAGATTCATATCAGTTGTTAATCACTGGTTTTTGGTGGACTCATCAACGATAAGAGCTCATGTCCTCAAAGTTGCACCCTTCTTTCTTCTGCTAATGTTGTTTCCTTGGGTGCTGGCAGCGATGTCACAATCCTAAAGGTGCTTTTGGGTGTGGTTTTGAGAGCGTACGTGGGTATGACTTTCAGGGTGCTTTTGGGTATGATTTTAAGAGTGCATTTGGGTATAATGTTTAACTCCATTGTAAAAAGTAAACACAAAAACGCTAAAATAAAACTTTAGAAAAACTTCTTAAAAAAACCAGAGGAGAACAGCAAAAACCCAAACAACAAGGGGGAAGCATCTCCTTCTTGCTGTGAATCAGTGGAGAGATCAATGTATAACATACATGATCTTACAAAGCATATTTACAATAAAACCGAATTATTTACAATATTTATCACACTGTGCATAAACTTTCCTGCATGCCTGTCTCAAAAACAACCCCCCTGACCGACCCAAAGCGCGGCCAGAGCGTGTGGCTCCAGTCAAGGCCAGGGCTGAGGAGCACTTTAGGGACAGCTCAGGACAGGGATCCACACAAGAGGAAGCCAAGCTTGCTCCTCTGTGCTGTGCCTGAAGAAGCCACACTCCACGGAATGCCTGTCAGCATGGCAGACCAGGGTTTTTTTTTATTATTTACATTATTATTATTATTATTATTACTATTACTATTATTTCAGCTTAAAATGCAATGGGCAGATCGATTCCTTAGATCCTCCCATGACACAGGGTTTGCATCTTGGGTAGAGCTCTGTGTGAAGGGAGTCTGTTCCACAGCAAGGAAGGAATTGAATCCAAACAGAAATGGAGAAAACAAAAATAATGACCGAGTTGCGTATCACTGCTAGAACCAGTTGTCCAGCCTTCGCGTATTTTTTGTTTCTAAGTGCTATCGGTTTTGAAATAAACTAAATTGCAGCAGCTTTTGAAGTTTTTATGGAAGTGAAAGGACTTGCTCGTGACACTGCTCCTTTCCAATTGCAGGTGGCACTAATCGAAGAGTATTTGAGGGAAGGAGAGGAGCATTACTTAAGAACCCCACACGTGCAAATACCTGGAATGGAAAGCATCACCTGGACTCCAAGGGGACAGAAATATTTGAGACTGGAAAATACAAACATGTTCATTCCCAACCCACGAAGCTTGGCCACAGGGCCGAAAAAGAGACGCACAGTTTTTTGCAAAAAGTTGATTTTGTAGGTATTTTGTAGCTGTTGATATAAATTTGATAAATGTTAATCTTATTTTACATTGTATTACCTTGAAGTAATTAATTTAAATTGTAGTCAATTGTATTTAACTGTATAAATTTAACTGGTATTAGTTTATATTTAAGTGGTATTATATAGTATTTACTTGCATTAACTTTAAGTTGTATGAATTTAAATTTGTATTGTACTAAACTGTATTTAGTTGTGTAAATTTAAGTTGTCTTACTTTAAATTACATTGACTTTGGGAGGGTCCAGGGTTGACTGATGCAACACCGGGGTATAAAAGGCGGAGCTGTGATTTTGTAGATGAGCCTCTGACAGTCGGCCACGCTGCCAGCGCTGTCCCCTTCTCCTTATTCAGTCCTTTTGTTGTTATTAAGGTTTAATAAATCTTTGAAATTTTAAAGTGAGCAGTTGTTTCTCAAGTGTTACTCACTAAAAGATGGACCTGTCACCATCTGCTCGGGTGCTCAGGATCCTGAGCTCGCCTCTCCCTGCCCTGCTGGGAGCTGGGCCACCGCTCAGTCCCTGACTGGCCCTGAACACCCCTTTGTCTATCCCACTGGCTGTGACCCCTGGCACCTCCCTCCATAAACCCCACCCTGTAGAATCCCATTGGTTGTTGGTCTGTACCTCCCTATGTTCCACTCCTGCCTAAAAGCTGCTGCACAGCAGCTCCTGTCGCTCTTTTCTCCCTGATCCCTTCAGAGCAATAAACCCTGGAACCTCAGAGAGAAGGAGTCTCCCTTGTGTCCTTTGCCTGGGTCTTGACAGTTGTGGTCGCAATCTGCGCTGTGAGCTCAGGTTCAGCGAGGGCTCCGCCTGCGTCTCGTTGCTCCCCATGCAAATCCAGTCAGCGATACACCTTCATTTCAAAATTATAATAATTCAGAGGGAGGGGGTTTGACGTTTTCCATTCCAAGGGAGACTCCTGCTTTCCTTAGCAGACACCTGGCTTTCAAACAAAGACAAGGTAAAAAAATCATTTCTTCCCAAGGAATTTCCAACGTCGATCTGAGTCTCAATAGATGTTCCTGCCCCTGTGTTCATCCAGGTGCCTACGGGGATCCAGGAGGATGTGGAGACCAACCCAACCTGGGTTAGCAGGAATGTTGGTCACCAGGGCTCTGCCCAACATGGGTCCTCTGATGGGGGATGGAGTTGGAACAGAGGATGAAGCTCTTCCTGTAGTTGGGGCACTTCCGGGGCTTAACTTACTGATGTCTCCATTGGTGTTGATTCAAGACTGAGCTAGTTCTGAAGCACTTCCCACACTCGGGACACTCGTAGGGCTTCTCCCCAGTGTGGATGCGCCGGTGCCTGGTGAGGTGGGAGTTGTGCTTGAAGCCCTTCCTGCAGTCGGGGCAGCGATAGGGCTTCTCATCCGTGTGAATCCGCTGATGTATGAGGAGAAGGGAGCTGGTCTGAAACCTCTTCCCACACTCAGAACACTCATAAGGCCTCTCCCCAGTGTGGATCTTCTGGTGGGACGTCAGGTGGGAGCTCCGGTTGAAGGTCTGGCCACATTCCCCGCACTCGAAGGGCCGCTCCCCGGTGTGGATGCGATGGTGGCTGATCAGTCCAGGGGTGTCTCTAAATCTCTTCCCACACTCGGGACACTCGTAAGGCTTCTCCCCAGTGTGGATCATCTGGTGGCGGATAAGCCGGGACCTCCAGCTGAAGCTCTTCCCACATTCCCCACACTTGTGGGGCTTCTCCTCATCATGAAACTGCTCATGGACCACCAGCTCCGAGCCCCGGCTGAAGCTCTGTCCACCTTCCTGGCTCAGGGTGGGTCCTTCCTCATCAGAGCTCCCTGGGCTGGGGCTGGAGCCGCTCCTCGTGCGGGACCTCTGGGGCTTTTCCTCCCCACTGGATTCCTGTTCTGTGGAGCTGCTCAAAACAGCCTCTTCCATGAGGTTCTGCTGCAGGGATTTGTCCTCCCTGGCCTCCATCCTCAGCTCCTTGTCTGGTGGAGGAAGCACAAGGAGAGGATGGGACTTGCTCCCGTGCCAGAGGGAAGGGGAAGGAGATCCCCCCAGTGCATCCCCGGGAGGACGGCATTGGCAGCAGGGTTGTCCTGCAGCTGGGGGCCAGGCTGGGCTGGGAGATAGAGCAGGAGAGAGGGGGAAAGGGGCACTGACTTCCTCCTCACCTGCCTGGCTGTCCCAGGACATCTTCCTCTTCCTCGCAGCCTCCTCCTCCATCTGGCCGAGGTTTGGCAATGGGAAATCCTGGTTTGGAGGCAAAATAAGGTGTGAGCACCTTGGGTTTGAAGGTCCCCTGGCCCAAGTCCATCTCTAGAAGTCAGCATTGTGTGTCCATAAAAATGTGCCCTGAAAAAGCCTCCCAGGAGTTCCCCATCTCTGGTCTCTCCATTTTATGGTTCTGGGATTCCTCCCTGTCCAGGCTGCCAGAGGTTCCAGGAATCTGAAAAGCTCCCCCCTCTTTTGTCTTGCCTTAGGGACACCAGGGGCTTTAGGGATCTGAGGGTCCCTCTCCCTCTATTCTCTGCTTTGGGGTGCAGGGGGTGCAAGGAGTCCCCGCTGTCCCTCTCCAGGCTGTTGAGAGTCCCACAAATCACGGTGCTCTCCCCTCTCTGGGCTCCCCACTTTGGGGTCCTGTGGGACACAGGGCTCTGCTCCTCCAGGCTGCCTCTGCCAGCAGCCGCCACTGGGACCCCCAATGTCCCCTCAAGGGGTATTTTCTGCTCAGCTTTGGAGTTCTTCAGATATCCCCCCCAAAAAACCCAACCCAGGGATTCCCTGGGATATCTGGGCTGAGCTTCCCCTCCCCGGACACCTGTGGGAGGGTGGGGGGAGGTGGGGGGTGATTCACCCATGTGTTGGGGGGCTGCGAGTTCAGGGAGATCTCGAACTCCTTCATTCTCCTTTTCTTGATCCTCGTTTGTGCATCCTTTTCCATCCCTCCTCCTTCTCCTCCCCAATCCCACCTCCTTCCACTATTTCCATCCCTTCTGCTGCTCTTTCTTCCTCCCTCAACTTCCATCCAAACATGTCCCTCCCACAAAAAACCCAAACCCAGGGACCTCCCAGGATATCTGTGCTGAGCTCCCCCTCCCCAGTCACCTGCGGGATGGGGGGGAGGGTGATAATCCCACG
>JADMLD010001234.1:0-20000 GCA_017589585.1 Phylloscopus whistleri
GGGACATGAGAAACAGTGAAATGCAGGTCAGGGTAAAGGAAATGCGGGTTAGGGAAAAGGGGATGCAGGTTAGGGAAGAGAGAATATTGGCAGGAGGAGCAGAGGGATGGAGGTCAGGGAAAGGGGAATGCGGGTTAGGGAAAAGGGAATGTAGACAACAGGAACAGAGGGGTGGAGGTCAGGGAAAAGGGAACGTGGACAGGAGAAACAGTGAAAGGCAGGTTGGGGAAAAGGGAATGTGGGTTGGGGAAAAGGGAATGTGGGCGGGATGAACAGAGGGATGGAGGTCAGGGGGAAGGAAATGTGGGCAGGACGGGAAAAGGGAATGTTGGATAGGAGAAACAGTGAAATGCAGGTCAGGGAAAAGGGAATATGGACAGGAGGGGAAAAGGGAATGTGGGCGGGAGGAGCAGAGGGATGGAGGTTGGGGAAAAGGGAATGTGGATAAGGATTTTTAACCCCCCCCCCCCCCCGTTATTGAACCCCAACCTGGGGTTGTTTGGCCACCAAAAGGGACAATCCCAGGCTGTTCCCGAAGCCCCAGCGAGAGGGAAAACCCGGGTTTTGATCGGGAGTGAAGTAGGTCAGGGTTCCTCTGGAGGCTGTGGTGGCATTCCAGAGGGAAAGGGATCATCCCGCTCCCGGAACCTTCTGAGCCAAAAAAACATCCCGAGCCGGCCCTGAGCTTCCCAAAAAACCATCAGGGATTCCCGCTCCCGCCCTGTCCTGCCAGAGATAACGTCAGCACCCGGCTCCTTGCTCGCCTCTGCAGTTCCCTGCCCTGCGTTATGGAAAACACACCCTGGGATTCTGATGTCAGCGCCCGCTCCAGGGACGGGAGCCTTCTAAAAACCGGGGGAAACGGGCCAGGAAAAGCTGGGGGAGGGCAGGGACAGGATTTGTCTCCATGGAAAAGGCCAGCGGGACCTGGATACGTGGGGGTGTGGGAAGGCAGCAGGAGCCACCACCACCTGCCTGCCCCCCAAGGTCCCCCTCCAGCTCAGATTTGGTGGGGTTTGATTAAAATGCAGATTAACGAGCGGTGGGGCCGCTCAGCAGGCAGCTCCCACAGCGGAAACCTCTGGGGGGACCAGGAATCCTGGGATCCTGGGATGGTCTGGGTCAGAAAGGACTGTAAAAGTCACCCAGGGACACCTTCCACTACCCCAGGTTGCTCCAAACTCCAGCCAGCCTTCCAGCTTCTCTGAGAATTCCATCCCAGCCCCTCACCTCTCTCCCAGAGAAGAATTCCTGCCCAGCCTCCCATCCATCCCTGCCCTCTGCCATTCCCCGTGTCCTGCACCCTCCAGCCCTCATCCCAAATCCATCTCCAGCTCTCCTGGAGCCCCTTCAGGCACTGGGGAGCTGGATGGGAGTGCAGTGGGATTCTGTCTCCTCCTCTGTGCTCGCTCTGTTTCCACACGTCCCAGGCTCCTCTCCCATGGGATTGCAGCTGGATTTCCCTGGAATGGTGGGAGCCAGCCCTGGCTGCTCAGCCTTGTCCTGCCCATTCCTTCCTCCGCTCGGGAGCAGAGCTGGGATATTTCCCTGCCATCCTGAGCCATGTGTTTGGCATCTGTTCCTAAAATATCCAGCCTCTCCTCCTTAAACATCCTGATTTCCACCAGGGAAAGAGCCCTTCCCAGGGTGGGTGGCCCCAAAAACAGCCAGGAAAAAGCCCTGCAGGGATTTCCCTCTGCTCTGCTCCTCCCCTTCCACCCAGGTCCTCCCTCCACCCTCTCAGCTCCCAGCTCGTCCCCTCATGGGCAGGGATCACATCCCACCGGGTGAGAAACGACCACTCCAAGGTCTTTCTCCTCAAAAAAAGCCTCTCCACATCCCCCCAGCCAACCCTCAGTGGGAGCACTCACTCTTGATGGATTTGTTTCTCACCACCGGGTGAGAAATGACCTCTCCAAGGTTTTTCTCCTCAAAAAAACCTCCCCACATCCACCCAGCCAACCCTCAGTGGGACACTCACTCTTGATGGAGTTGTTCCTCACCACCAGGTGAGAAATGACCTCTTCAAGGTTCTTTCTCCTCAAAAAAACCTCCCCACATCCACCCAGCCAACCCTCAGTGGGAGACTCACTCTCGATGGAGTTGTTTCTCACCACTGGGTGAGAAATGACCTCTCCAAGGTCTTTTTCTCCCCCAAAAAAAACCTCCCCACATCCCCCCAACCAACCCACAAGACTCACTCTCGATGGAGTTGTTGTTCAGGTAGAGGTGCTCCAGCTTGGAGCTGATGAAGGGCACGTTGGTCAGCTTGTTGTGGGCCAGGTGCAGCACCAGCAGGTTGGTGAGGTTGAAGGAGTCCTTGGGCAGCCCCTTGTCCGAGATCTGGTTGTAGTTGAGCCGGATGAAGGCCAGGTTGGGGAACTCCTTGAAGTAATCGCTGGGGATGTCCTCGATGTTGTTCCTGTCCAGGAAGAGCTGGTGGATGGCGCTGGGCACGCCAGGGGGCATCTTCCTCAGGATGTTGTGGGCCAGGTTGAGCTGCATCAGGTTCTTCAGCCCCTTGAAGGTGTTCTTGTTGAAGACGCCGTCGCTCAGCTTGTTGTGGTGCAGGTCCAGCAGCACCAGGTTCTCCAGCTTGTTGAAGACGCCGGCGGGGATCTTGGAGATCTGGTTCCTGCTGAGCCGCAGCTGCTCCAGGTTGGGCGGCAGGAAGGCGGGCACCTCCTTCAGCTGGTTCCTCTCCATGTAGAGGAAGACCAGGTTCTCCAGCTTCTCCAGCACCTTCCTGTCCACCTTGCGGATGCGGTTGTTGTCCAGGTTGACCCAGCCGGAGGCCGGTGGCGTTGCGGAAGGACTCCTCGGGCAGGTCGGCGATGAAGTTGTTCTGCAGGTAGAGGTAGTGGATGCGGGGCGGGATGACGGGCACGGCGCGCAGGTTGCGGCTGTCGCAGTACAGCGCCGACGGGAAGTCCGGCGGGCAGTAGCACTCCCGGGGGCAGTCGGGGAAGACGGAGGGAGGGCCCGGAGGGAGGGGAGGGGGCAGCTCGGTGGGTTCCGCCGGCTCCTCGAAGGGCGCGGGCGGCCGGGTGGGTCGGCGGGGGGGTTTGCGCCGCTGGGCGCTGGCCGCCGGAGCCAGGGCCAGCGCCAGCGGGACGAGGAAGGCCAGGGCCGCCTTCATGGTCCGGGGGTTTTCCTGCGGGGAGACGAGGGGAGAGGGGAAGGGTTGGTGGAGGAATTGTCACCTCCCCATGGCTGTTCCTCGTCCCTGCCGTGTTCCTCTCTCCTTCCTGTTGGGAGGAGATCCAGGCCCCTCTCCAGAGCAGGAGTGGCTGGGGTTCCTCTCCCTGGCTCACTCTTATCCATGGAATTGCCCTCCCTGCCTCAGCATTATCCATGGGGTTCTTCTCCCTGCCCCACCATTATCAATGGGATCCCTCTGGCTCACCATTATCCATGGGATCCCTCTGGCTCACCATTCTCCATGGGATCCCTCTCTCATTCTCCATTATCCATGGAATTCCCCTCTCTGCCTCAGCATTATCTATGGGGTTCTTCTCCCATGCCTCCCTTATCAATGGAATCCCTCTGGCTCAGCACTGTCCATGGGATCCCTCTCTCATTCTCCATTATCCATGGGATTCTTCTCCCTGCCCCATGGTTATCCATGGGATCCCTCTCTCATTCACCACTGTCCATGGAATTCCTCTCCCTTCCTCATCATCACCTGTGGAATTCCTCTCTCGTTCTCCATTATCCATGGAATTACTCTCCCTGCCTCAGCATTATCCATGGGGTTCTTCTCCCATGCCTCCCTTATCCACGAGATCCCTCTGGCTCACCATTCTCCATGGGATCCCTCTCACTCTCCATTATCCATGGGATCCCTCTGGCTCACCATTATCCATGAGATCCCTCTCTCATTCTCCACGGGATCCCTCTCTCACTCTCTGTTATCCATGGGATCCCTCTCTCATTATCTGTGGGATCCCTCTCCATTATCCATGGGATCCCTCTCATTCTTCATTCTCCATGGGATCCCTCTCACTCTCCATTATCCATGGGATCCCTCTCTCACTTTCCATTCTCCATGGGATCCCTCTCTCATTCTCCATGGGATCCCTCTCACTCTCCATTCTCCATGGGATCCCTCTCACTCTCCATTATCCATGGGATCCCTCTCTCATTCTCCATGGGATCCCTCTCCCTTCTCCATGGGATCCCTCTCTCATTCTCCATGGGATCCCTCTCACTCTCCATTCTCCATGGGATCCCTGTCTCATTCTCCATGGGATCCCTCTCTCATTCTCCATGGGATCCCTCTCTCACTCTCCGTTATCCATGGGATCCCTCTCTCACTCTCCGTTATCCACGGGATCCCTCTCTCACTCTCACCCCTCCCCTGCAGGCCCAGCCGGCTCCTCCCGCTCCCATCTGGCTCTGGTTAACCCCGCACGCCTCCCCAGCCGGCTGCTTTCCATCAGGGCTCTGGCATCTCGCTGGGGGGAGGGAGGAGCAGGGAAGGAGCCCGGAGCTGCCGGATCCTGAGCCCAGCAGAGCCGCAGCCGGGTCCTGCCTGGGGAGGGATGTGACCCCATCCCCGCATTCCGGGTTCAGAGTCCGGAAAAATGGGAAAATCCGTGACAGGGATGTGCTGAGCCCTTCCCATTCCGTCAGCATCCTGCTCCTTCCCCGCCCACAGCGCATGGATCTCGCTCTGTGCTGTCCCAGAGCTTTCCTTGGGGTCCCAGAGCTTCTCATGGTGTTTTTTTCCTCTGCTCCAGAATCTGGATTTTAACCCCCACAAACTCCCAAGGGAGAGGCCGGGGCTGGGGTCTGAGGGGAGGAAGCAGCTGGGACAAGATATTCCAGCTGGGAGGTGACATTCCAGCTGGGAGGTGACATTCCACCCAGGACACAATATTCCAGCCAGGACACGCTGAGATCCAGGTGTTGGATCCACTCAGGCCACCCAGCAATGCCCACCCAGCAGGTTGGGGCACAGGGCACCGCTGTGGCCCCGCTGAGCCCACCCCGAGCCCTCCACACCAGGATTTGCCACCCCGGATGTCTGGGGACTGGGCACAGAGCAGGAGCAGCCACCCGAGCCAGGAATCCCGGCTGGAGAGTGACAGCAACCTGTGGAATTGTGTCAGCACAAAATTCAGGAATTTTGTCAGCACAAAATTTGGGAATTTTGTGGTGGGAGGCGGACGCGGCCCCTTTCGTCCACCCCACATCCCCGTGGGGACCCTCCCACCCCCGTGGCGCTGCCCACCACCCTTCCCTGCTGCCACTCCCCAGCCTGCCTGGGGAAAGCAGGACCCACTTCCAGGAAATCTGTGACATTCCCAAAAAAAAACAAACAGGGATGCAATGAGCCCTGAGGCCACCACAAGCGTCACGACCGCCTCCAACCCTCTGGAAGATTCCAAGCCAGCCCTCCCTGGCTCTGGAAAAGCTGGGAGCCTGTTCTCCATCCAGCTGGATTTACTGGTGCCAGGAGCCGAATTCCCAAATTCCTGACCTGACCGGGAGTCCCTGGCAGAGCCCCTGCCCCGCCAGCCTCCCCACCCCAGCTGCCCACAAGGAATCCGTGCCACTGGAACGAAGTGAAGTCACGGAGCGAGGGAGGAATTCAGGAAACCGACGGCCCTGGCGTGGAGAAAAGGCTTCAATTCATGGGTAAAAACCGGCCCCGACACCTCCCGAGCCGCTGAGCTCAGCCCGGCTGCCAGGCCGAGGCACCCGGCACCATCCCGGGGTTTTTCCCAGAAGGAGGCAGCTGCTTCTTCCTCAGCCATCCCCGGCTACAATGGACAAAAAAGAGCAAAAAAAAAAAAAAACAAACCCAAAAAAATCGGCGCAACAGCTGGAAATTCCAGCCCCGGGGTTTGCTTGGCGCATAGTTTCTCTTCCCTGCATCCCAGTAACCCCCGGCTCCCAGCGGCGCTGGCCGCCAGCCCCGGGACGGGCGCCAGGGGCCGGGAGAAGCCGCACACCCCGGGGCCGGAGGGAGCCGTGCAAAGGTCACCCCCCTCGGCGGGGGATTTGTCACCGGGCTCAGGTCCCCGCGCTGTCCCTCCCGCGGCGCCGAGGGCAGGGGGAGCAGCTGGATCCGGATATTTGTCCGAGATCCCGCTCCTGCAGAGGGATAAAGGGAATTTTTAACGCTGGGAGAGGCAGGAAAAGCCTGGATGGGCTGGAGCGGGGCCCCTTTCCAGCTCGGCTCTCGCACGTTCCCGCAATTCCCGTCATCGCTGGTGGGGGGAAAAAGCCCCGTTCCAGCCTGGGAACGGGAATGGCGGAGCGGAACGGGGAGAGCGAGATAAAAATAACCACAGGCACCGGGCACAGCTCCTTCCTTGGCTGCCCTCGCGTCCAGCACGGCTCGTGTCTCTGCGAGAGAGCCCCGACCCAACGCCGAGCTCGATGATCCAGCGGCTCCGGAGCGCTGGGGATGGCGGAAAAGGGGGCAGGGCAGCCGGGCTGTCACCCGGGGGTCGCCAGGGTCCCTTGGGGAGCGCAGCTCTGATGCAAAAACCCCGCGGGTCTCGCCCTTTCCCAGCGAGCAGCGGAGCCGCGCTGGGGCCGGGGCAGGGACGGGTGACACCCGGCCAGGGCACAGCCGGGACACGGCGACAGCAGCGCTGGGGCTCCTGCGGGCCGGGAGCGACCCCAAAGTGGCCGGGATCCATCCCAAAGGTTCAGCCCGTCCTCTGCTCCCGGGTTCCCGCATCCCCCGGGATCCATCCCGAAGGTTCGTCCCGTCCTTTGCTTTCCCGGTGTCAGCGATTCCTCCCTCCCGGCGTGTCCCGGCCCTTCCCAGCCTCTCTCTCGGCTCGGATGGCGCTGCCACACGCGGCGGGGACGGCTGGACGGGGACAAAAGCGGATCCTGGCAGCAGCCGCTGCCAAAGCGCCGCCGGCCCCGACCCCACACACGCCCCGCTCGCCCCCCTCCCCTACCCCGAGCAGCCGCCTCGCCCCGCTGCGCTTCTCCCTCAGGCCGGGAAACGATTCCGACGCCTCATTCCCTCCTCGGCAGCTTCTTCCGAGGGCAGGGGGAACCTCCCAAGCCGCGCTTTGATCTCCTCGCGGGCGGGAGGCGCTGAGCCCCGGCTGCCCGGGGAGCGGGGACACCATCCCCGCGTCCCGGCTGTCCCGGGGGGCAGCTCCGGGGTGCCCGGGGGGCTACACGGGCCGGGATCGCAGGATCGCAGGATCCCAGGGAAGTTTCCAAGCCCTCACGTGCCAAAGGGGGATGAATTCCCGTGTTTCACTCCGGAGCTGCTTTTCCCCAAACCTCTCCAGCCAGGCGGGGAAGGGCAGGTTTGGGATCAGCCTCTCCCAAACAACAAATCCCTTTTTTTTTTTTTTTAATTTTTTTTTCGGCGAACATCGTTCCCCGCTTGTTCCTCTCATCTCCTCCTGGAGGAGCGGGGACAAAGAGCCGGGACCCCCCGAGGGGTGGGTGGGGGTCCCACCCACCTGGGGCTGAGCTGCCTCCGGGCAGGAAAAGCGGGATTACATCCCCTGGGAATGTTCCGTGCCCTCCAGCAGGGCTTCACCACCCCAAATTTCGGGCAGAAAAGCTGGGAGCGGCCCTGGAGCTTTCGGGCTGCCCGCTGCCACCTCGCTTTCCGAAATTCCCTGATCCCAGCGCGGCACGGGGGGGATGGGAACAGCCCCCCCAGAGCCCCCCGCAAGCTCCTCATCCGGCTCCGGGCAGGACGAGGTGCCCCGATGTCCCCGGAGGCTCCTGGTGACATTCCTGGCTCCAGGAGGGGGTCCCTGCTCCTCTCAGCCTCTCCCTTCCCTGGCTCGTTTTCCCCTCCTGCTTCCCGAGGGATTGTCCCGGGCACGGCCGGGGCTCCCCCAGTTCCCACCCCCGGCCCCCCCAGAGCCGAAGGTGGTGGGGTTGGGGTGGTGGGGGACACACAAAGGGCACCTCGCTGTCCCCCAAATCGCGCCTGCCACACCCCCGGGGCTCCCCTGTGACCCCCGCAGCCCCCAAATCCCCCCCTGCTCCGCCCCACGGCCGGAGAAACTCCTGGAACCGGAGCGGAGGGAAAGAACAAAGAGCCCAGAGCGCTGCGGGACAGAAGAACCGAGAGCAGAGCGAGGGGAAAAGAGGAAGAGCAGATGTTGTTTTTGGGGGGTGGAAGGGAGGCTGGAGAGGGCAGCAGCATCGTGCCGGCGTCCTGGGTGGGAGGCTCAGGCGAGGTGAGAGGAGCCTGGGGGGGGGAAACACCTGCCCAGAGCTTACCTGTGTGCACCTCTCTCTCCCTGCTCCTGCCTGCTCTTAATCCCCAAGACAAGTTTCTCTCTGGCTTCTCCCTCCTCCTCCTCCTACAACTGCACCACCTCCTCCTCCTCCTCCTCCTCCTCCTCCTCCTCCCGTCCGCTCCTCCACGAGCGAGCCCGGCCGGGGCGCGGGGGTTTTGTGGCTGGGAGCGGTGGGAGCGCGGGGGGCGGAGGGGCTGGGAGGGCTGGGAGGGCTGGGAGGGCTGCGGGCGAGGCGCGGTGACAACAATCACGTCTTTTTCTCTGGCGCTCGGCGCACACGCGGCTCGGCAACAATTCCTCCTCCTCCTCCTCCTCCTCCTCCTCCTCCTGTGCTGCTGCTGCTGCTGCTGCGGAGGCAGCTCCTTGTTTCAAAACAAAGCTAATTAATCACGGAACCAGCCCTGCCCTCGCCGCCGGCTCCGCTCTCCCTGGAGTTTTGCAGCGGGTGGGTGTCCCCGCCGCCGCCACCCACAGGGACCCCCGACTGTCCCCAAATCCCCATTTCCCGGCCCCCTCGGGCTGCAGGGGTTGAGTTTTAATCGAAATCCTGCCAGCTGGGGTTGAACTTTAATCGAAATCCTGGTGGCACTTCACGGAGCGGTGGCACACGAGCTGAGTGTCCCTGCCCCCGGGGGACACCGAGGTTTCCTGGCTGGAAAGCAGCAGCACCGAGGGGACACGGCCAGGAAGGCTCAGAGGGGACGTTTCTGCTCCAAAAAGGACATTTTTTTGCCCAGGAGGGGCTCAGAGGAAGCCAGGAGCTGTTGCATGTTCAGGGATCTGAAGAGTCCCGGGGGGGACAGGAGCCTCCCAGCCCTGGGAATTGCCTTTCCACATCTCTCCCGATCCTGGAATTCCTGGGATTTGGGATCCAGGGGGGCACAGCAGCCCCCCAGCCATGGGAATCCCCCTCCCACATCTATCCCAACCCCGGAATCCCTGGGATTTCGGATCCAGGGGGCACAGCAGCCCCCCAGCCATGGGAATCGCCTTCCCACATCTATCCTGACCCTGGAATTCCTGGGATTTCGGATCCAGGGGGGCACAGGAGCCCCCCAGCCATGGGAATTGCCTTCCCACATGCATCCCGATCCTGGAATCCTTGGAATTTGGGATCCAGGGGGGCACAGGAGCCCCTCAGACCTCGGAATTGCCTTTCCACATCTATCCCAACCCCGGAATCCCTGGGATTTGGGGTCTCCTCCCTCCCCTCCCTCCCTCTGCCGCAGGACCAGGAAATCCGAGCTGCTCTGGCTCCTCGAAATCCCAACCCCGGCCCTGCCAGGGGCTGGCAGCCGCCCAGGAGGGGCTGCTCCTGCACTCCCACGCTGGGCTGGCAGCGCTGGCAGCCGAAACCGGAGCTTTCCCCAAAATTCCCACTCTCTGGACCGCCCCGTTTTGCCTTAAATGTTTTTTTTTTTAATTCCCAACACGAGGCTTTTCCTTTTACCCCAAACCCGGGGGGGGGTTGCCCCTTGCCGAGTGCCTGGAGCGGGATGATCCCGGAATTCCAGCAGGTAGATGGAGCGGGAGCCAGGAAAAGGCAGCGAGAGGAGGAACTCGGGGCTGTTCAAACAAAAAACTCGGGATGGAGGCCGGAGTCTGCCAGCTGGAAAAGGACCAGGATCAATAGGGAAAGGAGATGCTGCTTGGAAGGAGATGGAGCTGGAATTCGATGCTAATTCCTTCAAAAACCGGTCAAAAAAATCCCCAAATCCGTGGGGACACGTTCCATGGATTTTTTTTTTTAAATTATTTTTTTTTCCTATTAATTTACAGCTGGGCATGGAAAGGGAGAAATTGAGGCACCGGAATGGGCAGCTCCTCATGGCACTAAAGCCGTGCCAGGCATGGAAAGGTGGCACATCCCAGACCTTTTCCAGACCTCCGGAGCCCCAGGGAAAGCTCCGAATTTGGGAGGCGCTGACCCCTCCCAGCGGCTCCGCTGGCGCTCTCAGCCAGGGGACTTTTTGTTTGTTGAACTTTCTCCCCGCAGGAATTCTCCCCCCGCCACGGCCAAGGTTCGCATCCACCTTCAAAGGCGCCCTTTGATGTGTTTCAAACCTCGGACGTGGCTCCGGGCACCGAGGTTTCCGTGTCTGGAGGGAAATCCGACCCTGCTCCTGCAGGGAGAGGGGCTGTGGTGTCCCCAGCCTTGGGGACATCGAGGCTCTGGTGGCCCTGGCGTGGATTTTCGGCCATCCCGGTGGTTTATTCCCTTTTCCTGGTTTATCGGCACCAAACCCCTCTTGGGTCTGGCAGAGGTGGGAGAGGGAATGTCCAGAGTGGACAGGGACAGTGCGAGGGACAGAGGTGGGAACGGGGAAACGCGTGGGGATTTGGGTCCTGAGTGTCCCACCGGGGACAGGGAGGGTGCAGCACTGGTCTGTCCAGCCATGATCTGGTCACTCTGGGCATTCCCTGGTCACTCTGGGCATTCTCTGGTCACTCTGGACATGTTCTGGTTGTTCTGGCCATGTTCTGATCACTCTGATGATTCCCTGGTCACTGACTGTTCCCTGGTCATTTCAGCCATTCCCTGGTCACTCTGGCCATTCCCTGGTCACTCTGGCCATGTTCTGGTCACTCTGGCCATTCCCTGGTCACTCTGGCCATTCCCTGGTCACTCTGACCATGCTCTGGTCACTCTGGACATTCCCTGGTCACTCTGGCCATGTTCTGGTCACTCTGACCATGTTCTGGTCACTCTGACCATGTTCTGGTCACTCTGGCCATTCCCTGGTCACTCATTGTCAGTCCCAGCCCCGGGGACACCACAGGACCCCAGGAGTTGTGGATCCTGGAGGTCCTGGGAGCGTCAGGAGCTCTCAGTCCCGGCCCCAGGGGATTCAGCAAAGGGAATTGTATAAAATAAAATAAAATAAAATAAAATAAAATAAAATAAAATAAAATAAAATAAAATAAAATAAAATAAAATAAAATAAAATAAAATAAAATAAAATAAAATAAAATAAAATAAAATAAAATAAAATAAAATAAAATAAAAAATAAACCAGGAGGAAAAAGCTGGAAAATGTCAAATTTGGGGAGTTTGGCAGCAAAACCTCCCGAGCCTCAGAGCTCCCCGTGGGAGGGGAAGATGGAGCAGGGATCCCCCCAGAAGGATGCCTGGCAGTTCGGGCCGGCTCCACTCCCTCCGGACGCGGTGGGAAGGGGCCGTGCCGCCCTTCCCGGGGCTCTGCCGGGCGTTCCCGGCCGGTGCCAGGCTGGAAAATCCCGCTCAGCCTCCCCCGAGCGCCGCCGGGAGCCGGGCAGAGCCTCCCGCCCCAGAGCCGCCTCCGGAGCGCGGGGACGGCGGCACCGGGAGCCCGGGAGAAGCTCCGGGAAAAGCTCTGGAGTTGGGAATGAGCGAAGGGGAAAAGAATTCCCGGGACGTGAGGCGCGGATGGCCGGGATGGGGCCGGCCGGGATGGGTCCAGTCCCTGCCCGCCCTCCCACCCCCGAACCGGCCGGGAATGGATCCCTGCCCACCTTCCCACCCCGAACCGGCCCGGAATGGGTCCCTGCCCACCTTCCCAGCCCCGAACCGGCCGGGAATGGGTCCCTGCCCGCCTTTCCAGCCCCGAACCGGCCGGGAATGGGTCCCTGCCCACCTTCCCACCCCGAACCGGCCGGGAATGGGTCCCTGCCCACCTTCCCAGCCCCGAACCGGCCGGGAATGGGTCCCTGCCCACCTTCCCACCCCGAACCGGCCGGGAATGGGGTGTTGGAGGTGCTGGAGCAAAGCTGGCCCGGCCCCAAAGCGCCCCGGATTTGGGAATTCAGCTCGGGCTCGGTTATCCCAGCACGGGGACCCGCAGGGAGGCAGGAGGAGGAGGAGGAAGAGGAATTCGGTGCAGATTCCGGGCATCCCAAATGTCCATCCCTTCTGCCCTGGCTTCTCCGTGCATCCCTGAGCACCCCTGAGCCTGGAGCAGATCCCTCAGCCTGGAGCAGATCTCTGGGCCTGGAGCAGATCCCTGAGCCTGGAACAGATCCCTGAGCCTGGAGCAGATCCCTGAGCCTGGAGCAGATCCCTGGGCCTGGAGCAGATCCCTGAGCCTGGAGAAGGATCCCTGAGCCTGGAGCAGATCCCTGGGCCTGGAGAAGGATCCCTGAGCCTGGAGCAGATCCCTGGGCCTGGAGCAGATCCCTGAGCCTGGAGCAGATCCCTGAGCCTGGAGAAGGATCCCTGGGCCTGGAGCAGATCCCTGGGCCTGGAGTGGATCCCTGGGCCTGGAGTGGATCCCTGGGCCTGGAGCGGGATCCCTGAGCCTGGAGCGGGATCCCTGAGCCTGGAGTGGATCCCTGAGCCTGGAATGGGATCCCTGAGCCTGGAGCGGATCCCTGAGCCTGGAACAGGATCCCTGAGCCTGGAATAGGATCCCCGAGCCTGGAGCAGAATCCCTGAGCCTGGAGCAGAATCCCTGAGCCTGGAATAAGATCCCTGAGCCTGGAGCAGGATCCCTGAGCCTGGAGCAGATCCCTGAGCCTGGAGCAGATCCCTGAGCCTGGAGCAGATCCCTGAGCCTGGAGAAGGATCCCTGAGCCTGGAACAGGATCCCTGGGCCTGGCAGGAGCGGCCAGGTGTCCCCTGGGAGGGCAGGGAGGATCCAGGCTCTGTGTTTGAACCCCGGCAGTGAGGAGGCTGAGGGAGGGGGGATGGATCCCGGCATTCCCAGATCCCTGCCCGGTGCAGGGCTTGGCCAAGAGGGATCTGCACTCCCGGATTTTCCATGAAAACTCGAAAAAAATTTCCCATTTTGTCCCACCCTGCTGAGGGTGGAGGCTCCGGTGCCACCTCCATCATTCCCATCCTGAGCTCTCCCGGGCTTGGGGCTGTTCCTGCTCCCATCCAGGGGGACAAATTTATATTTATATTTATATTTATATTTATATTTATATTTAGATTTAGATTTAGATTTAGATTTAGATTTAGATTTAGATTTAGATTTAGATTATTTATAAAATATATTCTTATATATTTATATTTATACTTATTTATATTTATATTCCCAGTGATTCCCAATATCTGGGAATAACTGGGAATAACTGGAAGCTGCTGACTGCAGCTGCTCACTTGGAGAAGCCGAGCTGCTCTCCCCTCACCGAACCTGCCCCGGAATTCCTGGGAAGAGCCCAAAAATTGCTGCTGTTCCCCATTCCCAGGGCAGCTCCCGGGGGACCCCGGCTGCTCCCCCTCACCCCAGATCACCTGGAAAAACCAGGAAAGCTCCCAGCAGTGAGGAAAAGCGGGGATCAGGGAGCCAGGGAGGGTTTGAGGGGTTCAGGGAGGGTTTGGGAATCAATGGGGCTGTGGTCACCCCTGATCCTGGGGCTGAATAAAGGGAATTCCAAGGGAAGGATCCCAAGGAAAGGATCCCAGGGAAAGGATCCCAGGAAAAGGATCTCAGGGCAAGGAAGGATCCAGGGGAAGGAATGACCCCAGGGAAGAGCCCTGGCTCTGCCCCTGGCAGGGTGGCCCCGAGCCGATGTCCCTGTCCCCGTCCCCTCTCCAAGAGCTCTGGAGCTGCTCGGCTTTGCAGGGATTAAAAAAAAAACAAACAAAACACTGGAAAAAAACCCTCGGGATTCTGGCCTGGCGTTCCCGGGAGCTGCGAGCGGGATGATTTAATCCGGCAGAAATGCGAGCTTTGCTGAGCTCCGGATCCCTCCCTGCGCTTAAAGCGGCCACGGGGGCGGCGGGGAGGGGGGGGGACGGGGAGGGGGGCAGGGTTTGGGGTTCAGGGGGGATTTGGAGGGTTCAGGGAGCCCAGGGAGGTTTTGGGGTTTGGAGGGGTTTGGAGTTCAGAGAGGATTTGGAGTTCAGGGAGGATTTGGAGGGATCAGGGAGCTCAGGGAGGGTTTGGGGTTCAGGGAGGGTTTGAGGTTTGGGGAGGGTTTGGAGAGTTCAAGGAACTCAGGGAAGTTTTGGGGTTCAGGTGGGGTTTGGGGTTCAGGGAGGGTTTGGGGTTCAGGGGGGATTTGGGGTTCAGGGGGGATTTGGGGGCTTCAGGGGGCCCAGGGAGGTTTTGGGGTTCAGGTGGGGTTTGGGGTTCAGGGGGGACTTGGGGATTTCAGGGAGGGTTTGGAGGGTTCTGGGAGCTCAGGGAAGTTTTGGGGTTCAGGGGGGATTTGGGGTTCAGGGGGGATTTGGGGGTTTCATGGAGCTCAGGGAGGTTTTGGGTTCAGAGAGGGTTTGTGGTGCTCAGGGAGCATTTTGGGGATCTCAGGGAGGGTTTGGGGGTCGGTGGGGCTGTGGTCATCCCCAATCCAGCACTGGTGACAGGGCTGAGGTGCCACCACCGCTGTCCCCGTCACCGGGAGCTCCCCTGGGCAGGGGTGGCAGCACAGACCAGTGCTCCCAGTTCAGCCCCTTCCCTGCCCACACTGGGGGGTGCAGGGAACCCTCAGGGATGGGATGGGAGAGCTCCAGGGCCCACACGGGGGGGTGTGGGGGTCTGGGCCCGAGTTTTCCATCCCAAACCCTTCCCCTCGTTCCCAAACCCATTCCCAAACTCTTCCTTCCCTTTCCATTCCCAAACATTCCCATTCCCAAACTCTTCCCTTCTTCATTTCCTGGCTCTTCCTTTCTATTCCCAAACCCTTCCCCTCATTCCCAAACCCTTCCATTCCCAAACCCCTCCCCTCATTCCCAAACCCTTTCCCCCATTCCCAAACCCATTCCCAAACTCTTCCTTCCCTTCCCATTCCCAAACCCTTCTCTTCTTCATTTCCTGGTCCTTCGTTTCTATTCCCAAACCCTTCCCCCCATTCCCAAACCACCCCACTCCAAACCCCTTTCTCTCATTCCTAAAACTTCCCCTCCCATTCCCAAACCTTCCCCTTCCACTCCCAAACCTTTCCACTCCCAAACCTTTCCCTTCTCCTCTCATTCCCAACCCCTTCCCTTCCCATTCCCAGCCCTCCCCTGCCTCTCCTCCCGGGAGGTTTCCCCGTGGGTTTAACGCCCGGAGCAGCAGCTGAGCTCCAGCCAGGCCTGTTCCTTGTTTTCCCCCTTTCCTTGGAACACCTGGCTGGGACCGGGATCGGCTCCTTTGGCCGTTTTTCCCTCTTGGAAGTGAGCAGGGCTTGTTCTGTGCAGCCTGGCCCGGCCTCCGGCCAGCTGTGCTGGGAAACGGCACGTCCTGGTGCTCAGGGATGCTGCTCCGGGCTCAGGGATCCTGAACCTTCATCCCTGTGTCCCTGCAGCCCTGCATTCCTGCATTCCTGTGTCCTTGTATCCCTGCATCCCTGTGTCCCTGCGTCCCTGTGTCCCTGCAGCCCTGCATTCCTGCAACCCTGCATCCCTGCATTCCTGTATCCTTGTATCCCTGCATCCCTGTGTCCCTGCGTCCCTGTGTCCCTGCAGCCCTGCATTCCTGCATTCCTGCAACCCTGCATCCCTGCATTCCTGTATCCTTGTATCCCTGCATCCCTGTGTCCCTGCAAACCTGCATTCCTGCATTCCTGCATTCCTGCAACCCTGCATCCCTGCATTCCTGTATCCTTGTATCCCTGCATCCCTGTGTCCCTGCAAACCTGCATTCCTGCATTCCTGCATTCCTGCAACCCTGCATCCCTGCATTCCTGTATCCCTGCATTCCTGTGTCCCTGCAGCCCTGTGTCCCTGTGTCCCTACATCTCTGCATTCCTGCATCCCTGCAACACTGCAGCCCTGCACCCCTGCATCCCACATTCCTGTATCCTTGTATCCCTGCAGCCCAGTGTCCCTGCATCCCTGTGCCCCTGTATCCCTGCATCCCACATTCCTGCATCCCTGCATTCCCTGCAGTCCTGCAGCCCCGTACTCCCTGTATCCCAACATCCCTGCACTTTCCTGCATTCCTGCAACTCTGCGTCCCCCGTATCCCCACATCCCCTCATTCCCTGTATCCCCTCATTCCCTGTATCCCCCATTCCCTGTATCCCCCTATCCCTGTATCCCCCCTATCCCTGTATCCCCCATTCCCTGTATCCTCCCCCATCCCTGTACCCCCATATCCCCTCATTCCCCGTATCCCCCCTATCCCTGTATCCCCCCATCCACGTATCCCCTCATTCCCTGTATCTCCCATTCCCTGTATCCCCTCATTCCCTGTATCCCCCCATTCCCTGTATCCTCCCCATCCCTGTACCCCCACATCCCCCCATTCCCTGTATCCCCCATTCCCCGTATCTCCCCCTATCCCTGTATCCCCCCATCCCTGTATCCCCTCATCCCTGTATCCCCCCTTCCCCGTATCTCCCCCTTCCCTGTATCCCCCACCCTGTATCCCCCCCGTCCCCGTCCGCCGCCCCCCGGCTCCCCCCGGCTCCGGGGTTGATCCGCTCCCGCTCCGCTCTCGGCGGTGCCTCAGCGCCCGGCCCGGCCGGCGGGGCTGAGCAATCCCCGCTGCCCCCGCGGAGGTCACCGCGCTGCCCCCGCTGCTCAGGCGGCTCCTTCCCGCTCTCCCTGCTCGCCCCCCTCCTCCCGACACCGCGCTTATCGATTGTTTTAATTATTTTAATTAATTATTTTAATTATTTTACTGACCGCAGCTCCTGCCTGCCCGTCCCACCTCCGGGATCCCCATTCCCTGCCCTTCCCAGGACATCCCTCACTCCCTGCTCCCTGCTCCAGCCCCCGGAGCGCGGCATTCCTGGGGGAAAAAAACCCCCTGGATTTATTCCCCACAAAGCCACGGAATCCCGGAGTTCCCGCCCCCGGGTGGCAAACAGGGACCAGGGCGACTCATCACGGCAAAATCGGCGTTGAAAGCACCTCAGCTCCTCAGGAATCAGCATTCCCAGGCTGCATTCCCAGGGTTTATTCCCAGGTTTTATCCCCAGGTTTTATTCCCAGGTTTTATCCCCAGGTTTTATTCCCAGGTTTTATTCCCAGGTTTTATCCCCAGGCTGCATTCCCAGGTTTTATCCCCAGGTTTTATCCCAGGTTTTATTCCCAGGTTTTATCCCCAGGTTTTATTCCCAGGCTGCATTCCCAGGTTTTATCTCCAGGCTGCATTCCCAGCTTTTATCCCCAGGTTTTATCCCCAGATTTTATTCCCAGGTTTTATCCCCGGGTTTTATTCCCAGGTTTTATTCCCAGGTTTTATTCTCAGGCTTTATTCCCAGGTTTTATCCCCAGGTTTCATTCCCAGGTTTTATCCCCAGGTTTTATTCCCAGGTTTTATTCCCAGGTTTTATCCCCAGGCTGCATTCCCAGGTTTTATTCCCAGGCTGTATCCCCAGGTTTTATTCCCAGGCTGCATTCCCAGGTTTTATCCCCAGGCTGTATCCCCAGGTTTTATCCCCAGGCTGCATTCCCAGGTTTTATTCCCAGGTTTTATCCCCAGGTTTTATTCCCAGGTTTTATCCCCAGGCTGCATTCCCAGGTTTTATCCCCAGGTTTTATTCCCAGGTTTCATTCCCAGGTTTTATTCCCAGGTTTTATTCCCAGGTTTTATCCCCAGGTTTCATTCCCAGGTTCCTACCAGGCACCGGGGCAGCCACCACGACTTGGCTGCCGCCTTTAATCAAATCCCTTCATTAGGTCGCTTAATTAGCGAGGGAGCTCCGGGAGCGCTCCCGGGGGGAATCCGCGGCAGGGCCATTAAAGCCCAATTAATCCGACTTTAATCTTCTGGATTAACGACAAGGAGACACTTAAACCTTCCCCGCTTCCCTCTTGGAATCTTTCCCGCTGTCCCTGGTGACCCTCAGGCCAGGGGACAATTCCTTGGAAGTTCCTGAAGGGTTGGGATCCCAAAATCCCCCCCGGGCTCTCCCAATCCAGGGAATTCCTGCGGGGGTTGGGAAGAGCCGAGCCCCGCCGGGTTTGTGGGGCACAACAAAAGGATCAGGGCAGGAGGGGAAAGATTTCTCATCCCAAAAATCCCCCCGGGCTCTCCCAATCCAGGGAATTCCTGCGGGGGTTGGGAAGTGCCGAGCCTCGCCAGGTTTGTGGGGCACAAAGGATCAGGGCAGGAGGGAAAACGCTCCTCATCCCCAAAAAATCCTCAAATTAATTGGGGTTTTCCCAGCAGGGAGCAGGATCCAGCTTCCAGATTCCGCCAGGAGCCGCAGCTGTTGAATTCCATGATTTTTATCCCTATTTTTATCCCTTTTCCCCACCCCTTTTTGCACGGCCACAACAACCCGGGAGCCGGGGGGGCTGTGACCCACCCGCCACCCCCGAGGTGCCTCCCTGGTCCCGGGGCTGGGCTGGGAGCCCGGGGAAGGTTTTTATCCCGGGAATTGCGATCCCAGGGAAGGTTTTTATCCCGGGAATTGCGATCCCAGCTGGCACCGGCGGGACAGCCAGAGCCCGGGGTCAGCTCCACGGGCTCCTGCCAGCGCCGCGTTTGGGCAGAGATCGACCCTCCCCGAGCCACCAAAATCCTTGGAAAAAGCTGGGATGGGAGCTGATTTGGAGCTGATAAAACCCTTTCCTCAATAAAAAACGGGATCTCTGGCAGCCCTGTGGCTGTTCCAGGGTCCGTTCCAGATGGATTTGCTTCTCGTTTTTTCCCAATTTCTGGGCCTTTTGTGCTTCCTGCGGGTTTTTCTTCTAACCCCTCTCGTCCTCTCTGGAATTTGCAAAATCCTCCCAGCCCGGCATCCTTGGAGGGTTTTGTGTTATTTCCTCCCCGGTAAACAGCTGGTCCTGCAGGCCGGACCTGCACTTTCCATCTTCCCGGGATTTCAGGGCCCTGAAAATCCTCCTCGGGTGGGGATGCAAAAGATTTCCACAGCAAATCCCAGCCCGGCAGGGCTGAAAACCCTCCAGGCCTGACTCAGATCTCACCTGGAGCCACTCCCTGCAGTGCCAGGTGTCCCCAAATCCCGGGAAAGCTCCAGCTCGGGGTGAAAACCTCCCCTGGGCCATCGCCACTTCTCCCAGGTTTGGAATTTGGCTGGAATTTCTGGCCATGGGGAGGGGGTGCTGAGCACCCAGCCAGCCCTGGAGCCGGGCTGCAGCCGACCCGCCCCGGGCTGGCCCGGGATAAACACCCGGTACCGGGGATAAACACCCGGTTCTGAGGATAAACTCCCGGTTCTGGGGATGAACTCAGTTCCCAGGATAAATACCCGGTACCCGGGACAAACACCTGGTACCCGGGATAAACACGGTACCAGGGATAAATACCCGGTTCTGGAAATAAACACCCGGTTCTGAGGATAAACACCCGGTTCTGGGTATAAACTCCCGGTACCCGGGATAAACACCCAGTTCTGGGGGTGATCACCCAGTTCTGGGCATAGAAATACCCGGTTCTGGGGATAAACTCCTGGTACCCGGGATAAAAACCCGGTTCTGAGGATAAATATCCGGTTCTGGGGATGAACACCCGGTTCTGGGATGAACTCAGCTCCCAGGACAAACACCCGGTCCCCGGGGCCGCTCCCCGTCCAGGCTGCCCCGGAGCCGCCGCCACCCGACACCTCCTCCCTCCTCCCCTCCTCCCCGTCCCCGTGACGGCTCCGACGAGAGGAATCTGGAAAGCTCCCGGGAGCCGCGGCTCCTCCGCTCCCAAATGTCAGGTGGAGGTGGAGGAAGTGTTTTCATCCCCGAGGCATCCGCGCCGCCGCTTCCAGATGCTCCGGGAGCTGCTCCCGCGGCCTCCCAGGATCGATCCCTCCCCTCCCCGGGGAGGCTCCAGGCCCTTTCCCCGGAATGGTTCCAGGCTGCCCCCGGGACGGTGGAAGGGATGGAGCAGCTGGAAAAGCACGGCTGGTTCCTGCTCCTTTGAAAAAAACCACCCGGAGAAG